>BSBM01001466.1:2502500-2803350 GCA_027924585.1 Larix kaempferi
CATGAACAAGCTAACTCTAATGTCTATGCCCATCATAGTATAACCAAAGGTAATCGATAGACCATGCACCCCACATCAAATGAATCAACCCAAAGCATGGTCTAAACACTTTCGGAGTAGCCTCGAAAGTTAACACATATAACACTCCCAGGGAATGTGTGATTACTTTGAGTGAACATGTAGATATAAAACCTTTGCAATTGAGACCACTGTGGTTAGGTGCCGTAGTAGCATGAACTTTACTTACTGTTATCACATTTATAGTAGCTGGGGCTACCATATATTTATTCCAGATTCTAGTATATTTTTTAGCCAGTCCTTTACACTGAGATGCTTGAGATGAGCATCTATTTTGGATCACTTCTATGATTATGAACAGCAGCATATTCCTTTGCCATGGCTGAGTCTCAGGAAACTCAGATTTGATGACCGATGTAGCCATTTTGCCGTACAGAGTAGTATGGATTGCCCAAAGTTGCAGCAACAGGTTCCCAGTAGACAGATGATGGTTTAGAGGTTTTGCATAGGTATATGATCCAACAGGTATTATCTTGTGTATTGGTTTATATTGCTTTTCTGGTCATTTTAGTAGCATGATTTAGCATTTAGTGTCATGATCTGGCGATCATATATATATATTGGACTTGGTCTTTATTATGTATTTATGTAGTGTCCTGCTCAGATGATAGAGGTTCTTGTCTATACTCATTGGTTTCACCCTCCTAGGAGAATGGAGGTGATCATTCCCACCATCATTTGGCTTGCTAGTGTTGGCATCATTTTCACTATCTCCATCCATTCGTTACCTTCCAGTTATTGTTGTTACCCTGACTTACTACTTGACTTACTACCCAGTTATGGCAGCTGCAAGAGCAATGCTTCACAACCAGGATCTTCCAATGTATCTCTGGGAAGAAGCTACGAGAACAACCGTGTATGTACAAAATCATACTCCACATAGAGTACTTGACAACAAGACACCGGAAGAAGCTTTCTTCGACGAGAAACCAGAGGTCAACCATCTCAGGATATTTGGCTGCCTAGTATACATACATATCCCGAAGGATAAAAGGGTGAAGTTAGATCCTTCAGGAAAGAAGGGCATATTCGTGGGATATAATGAAAGCTCGAAGGCTTACAAAATATATTTTCCAGGGTTCAAGAAGATCGACATCAACAGGGATGTAACATTCGACGAAGACTCAGCATATCACAAATCCATAAAACTACCTATTGAAGACATTGAAGAACCAGAAGCACCCAAGATCCGAGATACAACAATGAATGAAGCAAATCCAGAAGATCATGAAGAACGCGAGATGGAAGACCCACAGGAACCTGTAGATCCACCACGTGAGAAGAATTCTCACAAGAGGAAACCGGTATGGGTACGAGAAGCAATTCAAGATGCAGAGAGATATGGTGCTCCAAAAGGAATGCATAGAGAAAGCAAGAGACCGAGGCCATTCTCCAGTTATGTAGCCCTGCTGTGCGACATCATTGACAAGGAACCCGCCAACTATGAAGAAGCGGCAGAAAGGAAGGAATGGAAGGATGCCATGATCGAGGAGTACCAGTCGATCATGAAGAATGATGTCTGGGATGTGGTCCCGAGACCAGTAGGGAAGTCTGTTGTGACTTCCAAGTGGATCTACAAGATCAAGCATGCTGCAGATGGCAACATAGAGAAACATAAGGCGCGATTTGTGACACGTGGCTTCTCTTAGAAGGAAGGGATAGCCTATGAGGAGACATTTGCACCTGTAGCCAGATACACTTCCATCAGATTAGTACTTGCTTTGGCTGCAATGATGAAGTGGAAGGTACACCAGATGGATGTCAAGACAACATTCTTGAATGGTGTAGCAGAGGAGGAAGTGTATGTGGAGCAACCACTTAGATTTGAGACACATGATAGGGAGACTCATGTGTGCAAATTGAAGAAAGCCTTGTAGGGATTGAAACAGTCACCCAGGACATGGTACGGCAGAATAGACAACTTCCTGACTTGTGTGGGCTTTACCAAGAGTAAAGCGGATTCCAACCTTTACTACAAGGTTGAAGAAGGGAACCTAGTGATACTTCTACTTTATGTAGATGACCTGTTTGTGACAGGTGAGGATGGGTTGATTGCTGACACAAAATGGCAGAGGTTCTATGCATCCATGAAAATCAATGGAGCATAGACCTGCCTTTATAACCTCCAGGAGGAAGAGGTTGAATCAATGAGAGGAGGGCGAATTGGCATGGAGAGAGGACAAGTGTGGGATGGGATCCCATGAGTTGTGGTGATTGATGCGTTGATCTCTCTTTTTGGTTGGTGTGAGGGATGAGGTGGCTGCCACCTCACAAGAGGGGCGCCGCTCTCCCTTGTAACCCACGCCCACTACATTGGAAACTTTGCTTCATTCCATGCAAGAGTCAAAGCGAATGGTGATGACATCCACGTAAAAGGAAAAGGTGCACTCCTTACTTAATACAATCGCTATCCTAAGTTTTATGTTATAAAACATGTGCTATATTCCTTTTTAACGAGTCACCCTTCATTAGAACCCAACGTTCAACCTTTTCCACATGTTTTTTTATTCATTTTTGACTTTTTTTAATTTTTTGTCTTGGTGCATTTCGTAGAGCACTTAGTAATTAAGTGTTGTTCTGTAGCATCTTTAGGAAAAAATGCCACAAATGCCAATTTAGTCGCCTGAAACCTAGGAAAAGTGGGTCCTAGGTTAAAGAGGACGCACTGAGCATCATAACGAGCCTCCCCATGCCAAATTCTGCCTCTAGATGAAGCTTTTATTACATTTTGAATTTTTCCAATTAAACCATTAAAAAATGGTCTAATTTACAGAAAAAATTATTTTTGCCGGAATCGACTCAAACTCCTAGGGGACCTGTTATCACCTAAACTGTAGTTACCCCTGTGGATGTATCCATAAATGGATGGCAATAAGGAAGGGCAACTCAAAAGGTGCAACCACGATCACCTTGACCTCCAATAGATGGTTGTCACGCCAGTCGAGGCAACCTTCACTTTTTGTTATCTAGCCCAGACAACAAAGGGGGAGACCTTATCTACTCCCGACAGGAGAGATCCAACCAAGACACCAAATCAAGTTAAGACTAAGTGAAGTAAGGTGTATGGTTTATCCTAGACCTAAGGATGAAGTCACAATATGAGTGAGGGGCTCAATGAGTATAGCTTTGGTTCATTGTTGATGTGTGAGTGACTTATAATACTTGAAATGAGATCCAAGATTATAGTACTAGTCAATTGTGAGAAAATCCATTGCCTTGGGAACCGTGTCCAATGCAGGGTAATTTAGGGGTTGAATTGGGGCTAACTAGTACAAGTGACAAGCTTGATCTTGATATATGATGACATCAAAGGGTTTAGTCCACCAAACAAGGATCAAACCACAAGTTAATCCAACAGTCTAGGAAAGTCGAATTGACTTGGAGAGAGATCAGTGCCTTGGGAATTGGGATGATGGAGTCAAAGTGAAGTTGACTTGTGGTTGATGACTCCTATTGCATGAGACAAGTGGGCAATTAAAGATTTGATGGATGAATAAGTCTAGATTTGAAGACTCAAGGTTTTGACCTAAGTGGACCACAATCCCTTAAAACAAGGAATGCTATCCCCAAGGCAAAATTTGATGAAGAGACCAACTAGACTTAGGTTTTGAATTATGCCTGTTCCAAATCCACAAAAATCTCATGTACCCACGTCCTAGAAGTGGACCAACTCCAATCTCCAAGGGAGTGCGACTTTGCCCAAGGAGGGTAAAAATGGGGATAGATGAATCAAGACAAGTCCAATGACATCCAAATTTTAGATCCAAGTAGGTTGATCAAGTGAGAGTATGGATCTACAATTTCAAGCCAATTCGATGGCTAGATCTTACTAGATTTGAGTTTGAAGATACCAAGTGGTCCAAAATGGGGATTAAATCCCTTAAAATGTGGAATAGGGCCCACAAGGTAGAAATCAGAAAAGTGACAATCTAGGGGTAGGTTATTGGATATGTAGATTGTAGATCAAGTGAAATCTCAACTACCGACGTACTAGATCTAGATTAACTCACCCTAACCAAGAAGTGCGCCCTTGCTTGGAGAGGCTAAGTGCCTTGGGAAGAGGGTCAAATGGAGGCCAATCCTCACCAAACTATAGATCCGGGATGCCGTGGATACTATAGAGGTGGGTTTTAAATATCTTACCCAAGAAGCCACTAAATCTTAGTAGATCTGAAAAAATGTAAAGATGGGGGTTTTGATTAATTAGGGTTTGAAATATTTTAGACAAGTGGATAGATCATGGAGATAGAAATTACCTCGAGATCATACCTGAGTGATGAAGAGAGATGTCTTGAAGTTGAGGAAGATTCCCGCAGAGATCAAATGAGAGATTGTTGATTTTGCTTGCCAAATTGATGCCCTAGCCCACAAGTGCGCCCTCCTCTACCTGTCAATCCAAGGAAATCGATTTCAATCAGAGAGGTCAAGTATGGAGGAAATACAAGTAAAATGCAATGATAACATGAAATAGAAGGTCCTGGGACAGTAATACTCCCTGTTACCAACGAAGAGATCCAAAGAAGAAGTAGGGAGAGTCTCCCCCTACCAATACTTCCTCCTCAAAGCACATCGGCCTCCACCTGTAGATGCAAAAACGTGGTACAAAAGATATGGCAAAACAAGATCTCCAATAATTCAGTGCAAAGGAAGAACCAACGAACGAACACCAAAAACATTCACCACAACACTGGAGATAGATGTAATAATAATTTTCTATTCCAATAATCCAGAGCCACAAGTCCCCTTTACAATGAGAGGCTCTCTCCTTTAAACAGGAGGGAGAGAGTCCATAATCTAACCACTTTTTGAATGAGTGGCTAAGATAAAAAGATCAAAAGATCTAATCAATGATTGAGATGAGCTCAACAATAAAATACATGGATCACTAATAAAATATAATAATAAGTGGACAAAATCGCCCTAGGAGAGGGGATCCCACCAAATCATGATGACAAAATATAACAACTAGCTCATGGTGGGTCCAAGGGGTAATTTTAGACACCCTTGGTCAATCCCCATAGCACAATAATAATAAAATAGTCATCAAAGTACCAAATCGTGCCTATATGGACAAATCGTGGGCCTTAGGAGGCCTCAGAAATCATCAGAAAATGCCATAAGTGATGGATGTGGGTCCCGAGGAAGCTGAAACTGCTGGAGAAGGTGTGGAAGACATCCCACTCATCATCACTGATCATCCCATGCCAAAACTTTGCCTCAGTAGCCCAAATCGAATTCCTCTGTAGCCATTTCTACCAATCCCAAACTGCCTCGGGAAGCGTGTAACTACCCCAAACTGCCTCCTGGAGTGCCTGCGCTGTCAAGGTGAGGGCACTAGTGTGTCCGGGAGGGGGGTAATATGGTAAAAACAAGTGGTTGGACCACCCCCTTCAAGCATAGTGCCCTAGGTCAACCAGATAAAAATCATCTCTGCTCTGACAGGGTCTTTGACAGACCAAAACTGCACTGGGATAGCCTACTGAGGCTCAATCACCACTGTAACTGCTCGGAACTGAAAACAGACTGTCTCATTGGACTCGAAAGGTCCAAATCTATCCAAGATGTGTACTCATACACCATATGAATCTCTGCATGATCATATAATACATCCAATATATCGGAACAGGTGAAATAATAATAATCTGTAAATGATCAAATAATGTTGAAAACCATAAATCATCATCATAACCCTGTATCTGCTGCATTGAACTATCATGTATATGTACATGGACCATATATCATCTATCTGTATCATCACAAGGTCCAACAATCTCATGTCCTATGGTTGACTTTGGTCAAACCTTGTATCACAAGGTCCATAAATCTATCATAACCCTGTATCTGCTGCATTGAACTATCATGTATATGTACATGGACCATATATCATCTATCTGTATCATCACAAGGTCCAACAATCTCATGTCCTATGGTTGACTTTGGTCAAACTAGGTTTGACCAAGTCAACATGACCAAATATAACTCAGACTATCATCAGAAGCTGCTGCAAAGTGTCAAAGGTTAATGCAATGCTTTACAACTTATTCAAATAACAATTATAACACAAAGTAATCATTACTGGCGATTTAAATCCAAATATATAGTGTCATTAATTATTATTATGACTCAGACTAGACTTTCAAGACCATACTCACTTCATAGTTGTGATCAATTTGTTAGTGAAGGGTGAAGGCTTAAAATGAACTGGCTAGGCTAAGGGATGACTCATTGACTCAACACTATGACACTTTGGATATGGGAAAGGGAATACACACCATAGTATATACTGAATGAGCAACAACACAGGGAATGGCGGTGTCTCACAAATGGATAAGTTGTTCAAAGAGGGTTTATTCACCTTTAACAGATGCGCACAATCCATAATACAAATGAGGCCAGCAATTATTTAGATATAGCATTTGAGTTCCATTGCTTTTTGGGCCTGAAGTTTCCATAGCCTTTGATCTATGTGTGTTTATAAACACATTGCATAGATTTACATTTATTTGAGGCTTTCTGTTGCAGGTGTGTTTTTAAGGCACTTGTTTACCTGAGCACTTCTAGGTGTGTCACAGACAACTTGTTTACCTAGGTATTTTACATTTCACAAAAGATATAACATTTTATTTCATGGCCATTTTCATTTGGCACGCCTTTCATTCATGTGTGTTTAGAAACACATTGCATGAATGGGCTTTTCATACAAGATATATCATTTCATTTTCCAGATTTTGTATTCGTGGAAGCACTAAAAGTTTCAGGTTTAACCAACACAACTTTAGTGACTAGGGGGAATTCACAAGGAAATCCAACTCACCATAGGTAAGTTTTGTCACCAACTCAGAGCCGAAACACAATAAACAGGGAAGCTCATCCAATACAGAGGCTACAGTGGGGAAAAGTCCTCCATGCCACTAGTCAAGTAATAAGTCAGGGTGATAAACTAAAGGGTAGGTAATGGATGGATGAAGACAAGGAATAATGGAGCCAACACTAGCAAGCCAAGGTATGTTTGAATGATCACCTCTTTTCTCCCTAAGGAGGGTAAAACCAATGAGTATGAATAATGAACTTCTCAGTCTGAGTAGGGACAATAGAATATATATAATAAGATCAACTAGGCCCACATATCTATATGATCGCTAGATCATGACACTAAGTGCTAAGACATGCTATAAGAATAAATATAAAAGTAATATAACTCCAACACTATGATATACCTGCTGAGTCATATACCTGAATGCTCATCATTTGAACCATCATTTGTCCTCTGAAACTGCTACTGTAACTCTGGGCACTATTGACTGTTCTATACCAATGGTATAGTGGCTACATCAGTCATCTCTCTGAGTGTCCTGAGACTCAGTCATGGCATGGGGAATATAACTACTGTCCAAATCTGATAGTGATCCAAATAAATGCTCATCTCAGCATCTCAATGTAAGGGAACTGGCTGAATAGTGTACTGGAATCAGAAAAATAATGTATGGTAGCCCAGCTACTATATATGTGATAACAGGACCTAGTGCATGTCCATACGACTTATTGCTAATGACTAGCATGTGAAAATACATAGACACATAGGCTTTAATAACTTCCCTAAGATCGGCCACCATGGAAAATACTCCAGCTTTGCAGGTGTGAGTGAAAAACTCAGGAATTATACGCCACTGAAGCGCAACGCATAATTCCTAAGGAAAAAACACTCTAGAGTATCCCCTTGTCGGCAAACCCTAAGGTAGGCCAAGCCTTTTACAAAATAATCATGCTTAGACCAACTTATTACAATTCCCCCAAGGGGTTTTGGACATGCAAATTTTACAAAGGGAAATTTTTTTTGCTTGATGAACTTCTGAACTCTGGCAATGAACAATGTAAGTTGTTCAAGTCTTCGTCGCTTCACAAGTAGTCCACCTAAGTGCAACTTAGTGGACAACATCTGGCTCCAACTATGGGACGCGTGATTGATATGTTATTTAGAGCTGGAAATCATGCGAGAATCTAGGATCTTCTGTTTTCTGCATGACAACCGAAAGTGTATTAATCACATGTATATATAAATAAGCCAAATGAAGCATTAAGTTGCACAATAATATACAAAGCATAATATACAAAAATAATATACATGCTATGATACAAAACTAGTATACAAAAATACTATACAGAAATAATGTACCAAAAGAAAGAGTATAGGGTTTAGAAAATCTTTGATACACAGATGCCCTTTTAGGCATTAGATATTATCTCTGATGAATAGTTTCAAGAACTTCCCATTAACAGGCAAGTTGAGCTGTTCTCCGTCCATATTTTTGAGAAGAAAAGAATTGGCACCAGCCAAGTCATATATGATAAAGGGCCCCGTCCAGAGGCTGTCAAACTTTCCATGCAAGCCTGGCTTCTCTCTTCTCTTATCCCAGAGTAACACTGTGTCACCCTTTTGAAAAGCTCTAGGTCTGGAAGACTTATCGAAATTTTTCTTTATCTTTTCCTGATTCCTAATGCTTTTATGAACAACCTTCCTTCTGCTCTCATCCAACTCAACAATCTGATTGATTTTGTTTTGAATGGCGTCCTGATTTGAACTGAAAGTTTGAAGTAACTAATATGCTGGAAACTTAAGATGAATAGGTAATTGAACATCCATGCCATATACCAACTCAAAAGGAGACTTCCCAGTGGAACTCTTCTTGGTAATATGGTCAGCCCATAATGCAAATTTAATTTTGCTATCCCATGACTTTTTATTATCCCCAACAGTTTTCTTAATAATTGTCATTAAGTTCTTATTGCTAGATTTAGCAAGGCCATTTCCTTGGGGGTAATAATTTGATGAATGGAATAAGATAATGCCATACTTGAAACATAATACTGAGAATTCTGCTAAGCTGAATGCTTTGGCATTATCGGTTATTATTTTGGCGGGCACACCAAACCTTGTGATAATCTTATCTTCAAGAAATGCCATGATCACAGTTTCGGTAGCTGCCTTGGTGGGAATTGCTTCCACCCACTTAGTGAAGTAATCGGTAGCCACAAGGATCCATGAATAACCATTGCTTGAGTTATCCTTGAACTGACTAATGAAATCAAGCCCCCACTGCTGGAAAGGGGCTTGGACTATTGCTGGTTTCAAAGGTAAGGCTGCTAGGTTTTGTTTTCCGACAAAAAATTGACATTCTTGACAATTCCTAACGTACTTGTGCACATCTGGAAATATACTTGGCCAGTAATAGCCGGCTCGGAGGATCTTGTGGGCTGTAGTTCTAGCTGCATAGTGACCACCGCAAAATCCCAAGTGAAAGTCAACCATGAGCTTTTTGGACTCTGGTTCATCGACACACCTAAGTATCCATAGTCTATCCAACTTGCCATGATTTCCAGGCTTTTCTTTGTATTTATCCCATAATAAAACTACATCACCAAGGCTTCCCTTTATTCTCATTCGGGTACTTTGATCGAAAGTCCCCTTTATTCTCTCCTGCTCTATGACTGTCCCGTCGAAGGCTTCCCTTCTCTTCTCATCAAGCTCGACCAATTTGTCAATCCTTGCTTGGTTTGCTTCTTGATCAGATCCACATTGGTGTAACAACTCATACATGGGGATTTGTAAGTTAATAGGGAGTTTGCAATCCTGCCCATATACTAATTCAAATGGGGATTTCCCTGTTATTCTTTTCACCGTAGTCCTATCAGCCCAAACAACATATTTCAGCTTGTTGTTCCAGCTTTGTTTGTTGTCTGACCATCCTCTTGACGATCCTAATAAGGTTCTTGTTACTTGATTCCGCTAACCTGTTCCCTTGGGGATAGTAGTTGGAGGAGTGGGATAACACTATGCCATGGTTTAGGCAAAAATGTGACATTTCAATCTTGCTAAATGCTTTGGTGTTGTCCGTAGTGAGTTTAAGAGGACATCCGTACCTTGAGACAATGTTTTCTTCTAGGAATTTTACCATGACGTCGGCCGTGGCCTTCTTTGTAGGGATAGCTTTAACCCAGCGGATAAAGTAGTCAGTGCAGGTGAGGATATACTTATACCCATTGCTTGAATTTACATCAAATGGTCCCACAAAGTCCATTCCCCACTGCTGGAAAGAGGCCTCTACTATCATAGGGTTTAGAGGTAATGTAGGTAGTCTTGGTTTCCCCTTGAAGAACTGACACTCCTGGCATGTCTTCACATAGTTGTGGACATCCCTAAACTGCGTAGGCCAGTAGTAACCTTCCCTCATGATCTTAGCAGCAGTTGCGCTAGGGGCATAATGGCTACCGCATAGCCCAGAATGCATTTCTCTTATAATTAGATGTGACTCATCAGGTTTAACACATTTCAGGATAATACCATCTAGGTTTCTCCACCCGAGACCGTCCCTAGTTAAAATAAACTTTGAGGCCTTCAGCCTAAGGGCCCTCCTTTGGTGATCAACAAGGTGGTCTGAGCATGTAAGGTACTTCAAGTAGAAAATTACATCCTTATACCATTCGAGCTCTAGATCATTGACCGTTATGTCATTATCCCCGTTCCCCCTTACTTGATTGACCTAGACACCATCCGCCCTCTCGGTTAGCAGTTGGGCTAATCCTTGTCCTTTCACAATCTTGATTGGTTTGATTTCTAGGTCGTACTCCTGGATTCTGGAGATCCAATTTCCCCTTGCACTGATTTTGTTTGTTTGAGACAAAACATCTTTCACGGCTTGGTAGGTCACATAAGCCTTAATTTTGGAAAACCCCACATAGGTTCAAAATTGTTTTAGAGCCTTGACCAAAGCATATGCTTGTTTCTCAATGGTAGTGTAATTGAGTTCTGCATCTCTCAGATTTTTGCTCATGAAGGCTATGGGTTGTTCGTGATTATCTTTGTTCTTTTGCAACAACACCCCAACAATAGTGTCTTCAGAGGCATACAAATAGATCAAGAAATCCTTGTTGTAATCAGGGTAGATTAGGACAGTGGAAGAAGATATGGCCCTTTTTAATTTCTTGAATGATGCCTCGCACTCCTTAACCCATATAAATTTGGCATCCTTCTTCAAAAGAGCTTTTAGGGGATTTGCCAACTCGGCAAGGTTGGGAATAAATCTTCTGACAAAGTTGATCTTCCCAAAGAAGGATCTAAGCGTGTTGACATTATGAGGAGGCGAGATAGCCTCGATAGTACGAATCCTCTCTGGGTCGATCCGAATTCCATCCTTAGACACAATATGTCCTAATAATTTTCCTTCATCAATCCCGAAGTTTGCTTTTCTAGGGTTAAGGGATATCCCAAACTTCCTACACTTGTCGAAAACTTTCCTCAAATGGCCTACATGATCGCCCCTCTCTTTGGAGAACACCGTCAAGTCATCTTGGTAGATGGCGATTATTTTCCCTATCAGATCACTGAACGCCTGGTCCATAGCCCTCTAAAAAGTGGATCCAGCATTAAGCAACCCAAAGGGCATGTGTATATACTCATAGGTTCCCCATGGGGTGGTGAAAGTTGTCTTTCCCCTATCTTCTTTCTTAATCTGGACTTGGTTGCACCCAGAAAGCCATCCAACATGGACAACATCCCTGCCCCGGTGACACTTTGCAACAGGTTTTCCATGTTGGGTAAAGGGTAGTTATCCTTGAGGGAGGCCCGATTCAAATTTATGAAATCAATGCAGATCCTGATCTCACCATATTTCTTCCTTACTATCACCGGATTGGACACCCACGTGGTATGCCTTACAGGCCTAATGACCTTGGCTGCTAACATCTTCTCGAGCTCCTTCTTAACCAGAGGGGCTAGTTTAGGGTTGACGTTCCATAATTTTTTCCTATAAGGTTTAGCTCCTTCCATTAGTGGGATAGTGTGCTCGATGACCGATTGATCATAAGTTTTTAGATCATCATATGTCCATGCGGAAATGTCTTTGTATTCGCGAATCAGGTCTTCAATTTTCCTACGCTCCTCCTTGGAGGCATTCTTCCCAATCCTTATCATTTTGGGAGAAACTGGCGAGCCTATATTCACCTCAATCACTTCATCAACTGGTTCAGCTCTTCCCCCTTTGTATTCGTCATGTCTATTGAAATTCTTTTCTAGAGGAAGTGATAATTGAAGTAAGTTTGCACTGCACAGTGATTGTTCTAGTGACTGGTCTTCCAAGCTAACCATTGGGTCTAGGGAATTTTCTATTCCTTGCAGAAAATGCACTATCTGGGCATCATCTTCGAAAGTCTGCCAATAGTCCTGGTTATCTGGCACAGATGGCCTGAAAAGGACCTCAACTTTGCACTTTCGCTCAATCAAAGCATCGGGGACCTCAAAGGTGCTAGCAGCCACAGCCAATCCATCTGCCAGTGAATTATCGTCTCTGGGGACAACCTTAATTGAAAAGGCGTCAAATAGTTCAATGGTGTCCCACACAACGTTTCTGTAGGTGCGCAATCTATCATTCTTGGCAGCAAACTGATTCCTAACCTGAGAGACTATGAGATTGAAATCACCCACGACACTTAGGCACTTGATCTTACGGTCTCTGGCAACTTCGAGTCCTAGAAGAAGGGCTTCATACTCCGCCACATTGTTAGTGCAATCAAACTCCAAGCGAAATGAGTATATGGTTTCTTCTCTAGCGAGTGAGGTTATGACTGCCCCAGTGCCAGCACCATGCCTAGAGCGAGCCCCATCGAAATGCCTTCCAGATCTCACTTGGCAGGAAAGGGTGTTGCCTAATGTCTTCCCAGTAATTCGCTAACACCATAAAGTTTCCTACCTCATCCGTTGCGCAGATTGCTTCTTCATATAAGTAGTCAGGGGTCTCCACGTGTTCCTTCATGGAAGGCTCGTTAAGGAGGGTGATGAATTTGTTTTCCGTCCTCGGGATGGTCACGTACTTAAGATCCATTTGAATATTCCCACCTAACTTGGCAGCCCATTCTCTAGATAAAAGCATACCCCAGACATCCGGGACATCCAAGACCAAAACATCCATGGACATTTCGATATCTGGGCACGCCGCTAAATTTACATGGAGATTTTCAATAATGCCGACCACTTCCATCGGACGGGAATCCATCCCACAAACATTCCTTAAAGGCCTGGAGGGAGTTAGTTCAAGTTGTTCCATGACTCGCAACGGCATGATGTTGACTTCAGCCCCCGAATCAAGCATGCAATTGTGGAGTATCAATTGGTTCACCTCAAGGGCCACATAGAATGGAGGATATTGATCACCACTTCCACAGACACTATGGATGTTTATTGGCGGGTTAAATGCAACTTTGACTGGTTTCTCACGCGGTGTCCCTTTCGGTTGCATCCCCCAGAAGCTACGGGCTTTGTCATGCATCTCTGGGATCTTCAAAAGTTCTTTCAGAGGTATGGGCATGTTGAGTTTGGATAGAAAGCTTCCCTTGTCAATTTGAAAGGCGTGTTGTTTCACCTTGTCAGTTGGGCTAGGCTTTAGGCCGAGGAATTCCATGACCTGGGTTTTGATGACCGAGATTTTGACTAACTCCTTGAATGAGACTTTTATCAGAGAGTTGGATAACTTACCCGAAACGTTTACCTTAATGGGCTCCAGAGTGTGAGGTGCTTTACTAGTGGTTCCCTCGGGACTTGTTGCCATCTCAGCTCCTTCTCCCACACATTTGTTTGTGGAGAAGCGGCCTTCATTTCCGGTTTTGGGTTAGACCTGCTCGCACTTTTGGGTAAAAGTGTTTCTTTTTTTCGAGGAGCCTCTCTCTCTCTAGTCATTATCTTGGGGTCTGGTTTTGGTTGACTTGGTACTATTCGTCCCTTCGTGCTTGATTTATCCTTTTCTTAGGATCTCCTGGGACAAGGATTTGATTGAGGATTGTTCTTCCTTAGGCTTTCTAGGTTAACCTTTGTATGCTTAGGATCACTTGGGCCACTTCTTTTCTTAGCTAGTTGGCCCCGGGTTAGGACTTGCGCGGATGGAGTGGAATTATTATAAGCTCCCTTGTAAATGTGTCGGATAAGTTGATCGCGTTCCCTATTATCCTCGTCTTGTTGTTTTAATAGAATCGTGACGTTGGTGACCAGTTCAAATAGTTGAGTCAACAATTTCATGGTCACGCCACATGCCATTTTGTCCTCTCCCGGAGTGGGCATATTTTCGGGCCTGGTATCAGATCGATTTCGTAGGCAGGTACTTAGACTCTCCTTAGGAGTGTTGGAAAGCTTTAAGCTTCTAAGGTTGTACGGATGGGTTCAGCCTCCAGTGGAGCCGCGGGGTGGAGTCGCGAGGTGAACATGAAACCTTGTTCACCAAAGGTAAAATGTCGTAGGGGAGTGAAGGATGAAGCAAAAAATGATGGCTGTAATAATTTATGCAAACAAAAATCAGCCTACAAAAATGAAGTCTAAATGCGGTATGATGTAAAACAAAATAAGGAAATGACTCAATCGCAAAAGACCATGGGGTAAGCCTCTGCCTCCCCGGCAACGACGCCAAAAATGTTATCACACAAACACTAGTTTCCTCTAGATGTATCCCATCCGGAGGAGGGCAGATTAGGCAGGTGACACCTGCAAACACCAAGTCCACTGCTCGGAAGAACAGTTGTCACTCCGGACAAGGTGCTTGTCGCTTTAGACAAGGCATGTAGTCTAGTCAAGGGGGAGACCCTATTCAACCAGCTATGGTTAAGACTCAAAACCAGACACTTGCAAACCCCAGATAAACAAGAGAAGACAAAGAAGAAGTGCCTAGAGTGTCCTAAGATTCTTTCCAACCGGAAGACTGAAATTGTGAATGAGATTAGAGCATCCAATTGATTTATTTCAGATCTGATGTGTGCATAAAAATAGTGGAATTGAAGTATTGCATGGCTGGAAATTGACTTAAGATCAAAAATTAAACTAGAAGTGAAAGATGGACCTCTACCTATGGGGGAAAATGACTCACACTGATTGTGCATACATAGCAGAAGTAAAATTAGCGATCTGAATAGCACTTCTAGCGCTTCTTAGTTGGTATGAGATGATATTGGAGCAATCCAAAGCAGAACCAACAACACCCACAACCCAAAAATCACCCAAGCAGCGTGTTAGGGAAAACTGCCCAAGGAGGGCGCAATCAGAAAAAAGTCCAGTGCCTAGTAAGTGGGTAAATGGAGTCGGAATGGGATAAAAATTTAGATATGGACGTTTAAGATCAATTCCAAGGTGGGTTTAAAACAAAAAAAGGGTTTTAACGGTGAAATTTTAACCTGAGTGATATGGGATATCTTGATGGGTTGGACGCTATGGAAAAGTTAAATTCAAAGTTAAAAAGACTAAAGAATATTGTCATTAATTGGATCATAATTAAGGATGCCCAATCGAAGAAAGATATGTGTGAAATCGAAGAAAAAATTAATAGTATTATGGTTAGTAATTTGACCGATTCACTGTCACATGAGGAAAAGGTCTCTATAATTGAACTCGAAAGTAAGAAGGATCATTTGTTGAATCTGGAAGAAGAGGATCGGTGTTTAAAAATCAGGGAAACATGGATTGGTCGGGGTGATAGTAATAAGAAGTTTTGCCATAGATTTGTGAGCTTCGGAAATAATCATAATGTTATTTGGGCCATTAAATCTTCTGAGGGGAGTCACTTCACTTCTCAAAGAGACCTGGAAATGGGTGCTACTGATTTCTTCTATAACCATTTTAAGGAGATTGGTACATCAGATATTGGCCCACAATCGAAGGTGATCAGGAACTATCCTTCCTTCTTTACTAAAGAAGATGGAATTCAGATCGAAAGGCATGTTTCTTTGGAGGAGGTGGTGGGTGTTTTATCTCAGTTTTCTAAAGAAAGGAGTCCTAGGTTAGATGGTTGGCCAGTTGAGCTTTTTATCTCCTTTTTTGGCATCTTGGGAGGGGATCTTCTAGATGTGGTGGAACTATCCAAAACGCAGGGGTATATGTCTGGAGCTTTAAACTCAATGTCCATCTCTCTTATCCTGAAATGTGATAAACCTGAGTATTTCTCTGATTTCAAACCCATTTCTCTTTGCACTTTGGTTTATAAATTGGTGGCCAATATTATTGCAAATAGAATAAAACCTAAGTTGTCAGAGGTTGTGTCCAAAGAGCAGTTTGGTTTTCTTTCCAATAGGAAAATTCTGGACACTATTGGGGTTTCTCAAGAAGTCTTGCACTCAATAAAGATTAAAAAGTTGAATGCTCTAATACTCTAAATAGGCCTTGCAAAAGCCTATGACAAGGTAAATTGGATTTTTCTTAGACTGGTCTTGCTACAGATTGGCCTCCCTCTGGATGTTACAAATTGGACATTAGCTTGTGTATCTTCAGCAAGTTTTTTGTTCTTGTTTAAGGATCCCCCTCCAATTTTTTTAACAGCTCTAGAGGCCTCAGTCAGGGATGCCCTCTATCTCCTCTCCTTTTTCTTTTAGTTATTTAAGGACTTAGTAGGATGATTGAAGATGCCAGAAAAAAGGGAAGACTATCAGGCATAAAAATCTCTTTGGCTCTATATATTACTCATTTGTTATTTGTAGATGATGTGGTTCTGTTTGGAAATGGCTCTTCGGAAGAGTGGAACTCTACTTATGAGATCATTTTTGTGTTCTGTTCTGCAATAGGTATGGAGTTGAGTATGGAAAAATAGACTTTTTATCAACACAATGTCAGTGAAGATATTCTAGCACATATCAGATCCTTTTTTCCTTTTAAGACGTTGGAAAACTATGAGTTAGGGTTTAAATACCTTGGATATATTTTGAAGCCAAACAAGTACAGGTTTGAAGATCAATAGTGGCTGATAAATAAGTTTGACAAGAAAATTAGTAATTGGGCATACATGTACTTATCTATAGGTGGTAGATTGACTCTGATTCGCTCTGTGTTATCAAGTATACTTGTTTATTGATTCTTTTTAGTCATAATTCCTCAATCGATAATCAATACTTTAATGAAACAAATATTTCATTTTTCGTGGGTGGGCTTTGGGTGTGATTGTAAGCATCACCTGGTTAATTGGAAGTGATTGACACTTCCCAAATCTTTGGGAGGTTGGGACATTAAGGACTTGAGATGGTTTAATACAACTTTGTGTTTGAAAAGTCCGTGGAGGGGGATTTTTGACAATGGTTTATGGAGTAATGTACTGAAGGGAAAGTATCTAAAAGGTAAGTCTGTTCTTCAATGGTTCATAACATCTGAAAACTCTTTAGATAGAACTTCAATTATTTGGAATGGCTTCATTAAAATCGGCTTCATTAAAATCTTTCATTGGATCAATGAGTGGATCTCATGGCAAGTTGGTAATGGAAAAAACATTCCGGTTGGTATCGATCCCTTTATTGGTGACAATGGAATTTTTTTGTTATCTCAACCTTTGCTGGATTATTTAGCAGAGTTTGGTCTTGTCACATTAGCTCACATTAAAAGATATTTGTGGCTAAATCAAAATGGTGGTTATTGGATCTAGTCTAAATATTTAGGAATGCAGGGTGAGTGGGCTGCTAAAGGGGATAATTACATTTTAACCCTAAATAGGGCTGGTATCAGATTGTTTGAAGTAGAGGATGAATTGGTTTGGTGATGGAACAAGAAGTCTGGCCAGGTTATTGCAAAAGATGCATATAATTCTATTGTTTGGTATATGCCATGGACAAAGAAGTGAAATGGTGGTATGCTAAAATATGGAAATGGTTTGTTTCGATGAAGCTTAAATGTTTTTTTCTGGTTGAGTTTAGAAAACTGTTTGCTGACTTGGGACAATTTGATTAGAAGAGGTTGGTAGGGGCCTGGTCTTTGTGTGTTGTGCAAGCAGGCTGGTGAGTCCATTGATCATTTGTTCATCTTTTGCAATTTTAGTAGAAAGGTGTGGATTGATATTAAGGAATTCTTACATATCTCTCAAAGTTGGGGCACTTATAATTTAGAAGACAGTTTTAGACAGTGGGGACTGATGGTCTTCGTCATAAATTGCTTCCTATTTTTGTCTATTGGCAAATTTGGAAAATGAGGAATAAGGTAATTTTTGAAAATATCCTTCAAAATTCCCAAATCTGTTGTTTGAAAAGTATGAGTCTATACAAGGATTATTTTCAAGGGGTGAAGTCTTATTGTGCCTGTTATCACACCATAGTGGCAGGGCTACTATTCTTGTACAGCAGATATCTGCACATTCCAGAGCTTCCATTATTCCAGAGCATGGCTATATATTTTGGATCACTCATGATCAGAGCAGTGCATTATTCAGATTTATGTATAACCTTGTGTCAAGGCTGAGCCTTGAGAGTTCAGATTTGATGACTGATGTGACCACTTATCCCATTACAGTTTCAGTTCAGTGCCTAGAGATGTATTACAGCAGTGTTTCAGATGATACTTGATGATTATTATTATGATGATGTTGTATGATCTATGGATATGTTCTCACCAACTGTGGATTATTATCTTGTTGATTTAGTCATGATCATAGCATATGCTTGGTATATTATTCCTGATGTGGCAAATTATTTAAAATGAACTGTAAATCATAAAATGGACAATTGCTTGCACATGTAGGTCATTTAACAAACTTACTGGTTTTTCACCTTACATAGATATGGTCTTTCCCGACACCAGTTGTCTGCTAGTGTAGGCTCCATATTCACTTGTCTCCATCCATACATGACCTTCCTATTTGACTTTAAGCCCTGACTTGTCTCATTTGACTTTCTGATACCGAGGACTTCCCCATTTTTCTACCTCTGTGTTTGGACCGCATCCCTGTTTATCCAGTGTCTCGGCTCTGAGTTGGTGACAGAACTTACCTTTGGTGAGTTGGATTGTAGGCCTAAATCATTATGGTCGGTTGTCCCGATGTTTGGCATTGGCTCGAACTCCCTCTAGTCACTTGAGATGTTGTTGGCTAAAACTGAAAGCTCATGTTCTACCTATGGAAACTAAAAAAATTCGCCCATGGAAACAAAAAAGGGCAAGAGCAATGAAAAGCTAAAAATACTCCTCGAAGAGTATAAGAAAGGTCCAAAAAGCAATGGTTCTTAAAAGTTATATCTAAACAATTGCTGACCTTGTATAAATATATGAAAAACATGCCCTGGATGCAAGCTGCAACTAGTTGTGCTTCTCAGCACATCTGAAATCCGAAGGGTTATGTAGGCCAAAAAGGCCATGGAATAAAATTGAATGATCCTAATGAAAACTGGATCAACTTGATGTAGACATGATGCCTAAGTTGAATAAGCACTCTCTAAACAACTTATCCATTTGTGAGGCACAGCCATCCCCCGTGTTCTTTTGTCTAGCACAGAGTTTGTAGCTTCCCCCCTTCTCCCAGTTCAAAGTATTTTTGAGTTAAGTTAGACAAGTCAAACCCTTGGCCCAACCTTGCTCCTAGCCTTCATCCTTCACTAGCAGTTTGACCATGTCCAATGGGTAAGTTTGTCATTTGAACTATTGTGCAAGTAATTTTATATAACAACGGAATATGTTAACTTGATTAATGCCACTGAATGGAATTTATACTTTGAGCTTAGCGGTGAGAATGATTAGAGAAGCATTGTCTTAGTCTACTGATGTGATTTATCCTTGATTATATATTCTTGGGATCCGTGATGATGTGGACCATGTATGGATGATTATTGATGATGATTTATGGCCCCACATGTTTGATGATGATATCATATGATGGACATATGATACAGATGATGTTTTGATCCAGTTCAGTAGGTTTATTACTACTTCAGATCAGCAGATTATACATTGTCCATATATGGTGGACCCTACAGCAGGCCCATTAGGGCAACCCAGGGTGTATGAGTACTCATTTCTAGTGGATTTGGGTCTTCTGGATCCATTGAGACACTTATCTTTCAGTTCCGGGCACTTCTGACAGTGATTGATGCAGTTTTACACTTGTTGACCAGATTTGGGGCTGATTTCCCAGCCTGAGCAGCAGGGGCCCCGAGAGGTCAGTTCACCTAGGGCGCTGATGATGGAGGGGGTGGTCCAGCCACTTGTTATTACCATTTATCCCCCCTTCCGGAGAGCCTGGTGGGCTCAGATTGACAGCGCTAGCACCCTAGGAGGCAGTTTTGGCACTTTCACAGTTCCTGAGGCAGTTAAAAAATGGGATAAAGTGGTCACTGAGGAAATCGATTTGGGCAATTGAGGCAAGGTTTTGGCATTTGGTCTTCACAGAGGTCTTCCAGGGTGGCATCACTATCTTCCAGTCAGTTTTCACCATGTGGGTATGCCCGGATTGATCACAGGAGGACATTTACTGCTTGACTGTCATGGATTCTGAGGACAGTTTTGGTCATTTCTATTATATTGTACATATTTTATTATTTTATTGTGCCTTGGGGATGAGCTAGTAAGGATTGATGCCTCCTAGCCCCACCATGTGCTTATTTTATCATGTCCTAGTCATCATGAGGTGGATCATTGTACTTTTTACCCCTCTAGTGGGATGACGTCACCCTCCATTGTACCATTTAGTGAGGGCGCTTTTGTTATATTGGGTGATCCAAGTGATATTATGTTATGGTTCATCCTAGCCATTGATTGTATGATGAGATCTTATAATCTCAACCACTCATTTGATATAGTATTGTAGAGTGGTATAGGGTTTTGGTCTTTATTATCCTATATAAGGAGGAGACCCCCCATTGTATAGCTCACCTTTGGAGCTCTGGAATATTGGAATAGAAGATTTTTTGTGGAGCACATCTCTCTTGCATTGTGGATTCTCTTGCATATTGAATATACAGTATCTCTTCTATGTATCATTGTGGATTTTGGTGCTTTTACTAATCTTTTGACAGGAAAGTCGAATTGGTGAGAGGAGGGCGACTTCATGAGGGTTATTGTTGGAGGGATCCACATATTCTCTCTTGGGTTGATCTTGTGACAGGGAGTATCATTATTGTATCTTCGTGACATAGTTGATGCTTTCTATTACATCTTTCTACCATTTTCATAATCATCTTGCTTGACTTGTTTCTTTGATCTTGTCTTGTAGGAGGAGGACGATTTGGCTATCTTGGAGAAGGACGTTTTGGTTGGAGCTCTTGGATCTCACTCTTGAATATACACATAGGAGAATGCTATCAATTTGCAAGGTGGCCATAAGCAATTGAGGTAAGATCTACATGGTATGTGCCTCTTTCATCCATTCTATCTTCATTGGTCATAAAACCCTAATTAATTAAAAAACCCAATTTTGGTATTTCTTAGATCTACTTAGATCTAGCCTTGCTCTTGAGAAAATATTGAAAACCCACCTCTATAGCATCCACCCCTAGTTGGATCTATAGTTTGGTGGTGATTGGCTTAAAATTAACCCATTTTCCAAGGCAAAAAGCCTCTTTGGCCTAAATCGCACTCCCTTGTAAGAGGCTTGTTTGGTTAGATCTAGCACATGGGTAGGTGAGATTCCACTTGATTTGAAATCTAGACGCTTGATAACCTATACCCACATCCTTACTTTGGTGAAAACTACCTTGTGGACATCTCTCCATGTTTTAAGGGGTTAAAACCCCCTTTGATTTTCTTGGCACCTTAAAACTTAGATCTACTAAGATCTAGCCCTTGGATTGACTTGATCTTTTGGACATACATAGATCGGGGTACTAGCATCCCGGATCTACAATTTGGTGGCCATTGGACTTGATTTGGTCCACCAAACCCACTTTTTGGCCTTCCTTGAGCAAATCGCACCCCCTTGAAAATTTGAGTTTGTCCACTTCTAGGAGGTGGGTGTTTGAGATTTTCGTGGATTTGGAATCCCCATGCCTTGAAACCTAGGTCCATACTGTCTTTTTGTCACGATCCACTTTGGGGGTTGCATTCCTTGTTTCAAGGGATTGTGGTCCACTTAGGGTAATCACCTAAAAAACCTAGATCTAGTAAGATCCAACCATTAGATCTCATTCAACCCACTTGACTTGGCTTCTAGGTGTCCCGATCTACACTTTGACATACTTTTTGACCCCATTAGCCCATTTAACAAGGCACTAGTCCATCATTAAGCAAGTCGCACTCCTTGGGATTTGTGTCACACCCTAGATCTAGTACATGGGTACTTCTATAATCAACTTAGACTCATAGATCTAGCCTATATCCAACCTATAGTACCAACTTCACACCTAACTTCACCTTGTGGGCCTACCTAGAACCATTTCACATTTCCCAAGAAATCTAGACCCACTTGTGTAAACACATGGTACTATACCTAGTCATCATACCCCACCATGTGGCCTAAACCATACATAGGTTGAAACATTAACAATCTCTTACACTACCCTCAACCATACCTTAACCCTTAGGTCCACTTAGCCTTGCATTGGTTTCCGTAACTCATTACTTACCTACCCTTAGAAACCTTTGTTGGATCCAATCAACTGTGATTGGGGTATAGGGTCTCCCCCTTGGTCTAGTTACACCTTGACCTAAAGCGAAAAGTGCCTCGGTTGACGTGACTCCCACCTTGCATTGGGAACCGTGGCATCTCTTGGGTCACCTCTTTAGTTGCCTGCCTCCTCTACCGTCCCGGATGGGATACCATCAGGGGCGACTACAAGCTATGTGATAACAGTCCCATTTCTAGGACTGGTCCTTCCTTCATCTTTTCTTCGGCAATTGTTTTTTTTTTATGGTGCTTCCTCTTCATGTTCTTGTGGTTGTGGTATGGTCCTGAAACTAAATGAAGATCATTTATTTAATCTTTGTTTGGGGTGCGACACTGGCAGTAATACAAAAGCTGAGTTGGTGGCTCTTTTGGGGCTGTTGTATTTTTCCCTTTTAAACAAAATTATTTCTCTTCAGGTTTTTGGCGACTATGAAGTTATTATAAAGTGGGAAAAAGGTTTATACCAATTACAGGTGTTGCAGCTGGATTACTGGTGCACAAGGATAAAAAACATGTTGAAGGAGTTCTCAGATATTACATTTTCTCATTTCTTTAGATCGTTCAATATGGAAGCTGATTCTCTATCCAAAATAGTTGTAGATCTCCTAGATGGCTTTTTATCTTTTGAGGAAATTATTGAAGGCTCGGTGATTTTCAGAGGCTCAGTTAGTTTGATTAGATGACTCGGTCAATTTCACTGGTTTTTATGGGCCAATTTTGGACTGTAATGCCTTTTTGTTGATCAGTTTTTGGACAAATGATTATGAGGATTTTTGGATTGATACTGGTTTCGGTATCTATGTATTTGGTCGAGGGTTTAGATAAGTTTGTTAGAATGTATGGGTGGATATTACTACTACTTGTAGTAACTTGGATATAAGACTTAACCTATAAGCTTCATTCTCTTGCGAATATTGAGCAAAAACTTCCTAATATGTTTTCATTTTGTACTTCCACCCTGTTAAACTTAATTATAATGTTTTATAAGACAATATTTAAATTACTTAAAAAAAGAAAGAAGCATTTTGTACTTCCACCCTGTTAAACTTAATTGTAATGTTTTATAAGACGAATTTTACATAACTTATAAAAAAAGGAAAGAAGAAAAAAAGAAAGGAAAAGAATATTAAATTTTACAATTTCCCTTACCTGTTTTACCAAAACATTGACGAGGCTTAGTCCCCTTCCCGTCTTTCTCACACTTAAAACCATACTTAATATTCTAAGAATGCAACCATGTTGTTGAAAGTAAAATATAGCTTAAGAATAGGCGCTTTATTCAAGGAGGGAATTAGACGGATAAGGAGTGTTGAGGTTCAGAAGCATTCTTTCCTGAAGTTCGTTTAAGAATAGGCGCTTTATTCAAGGAGGGAATTAGATGGATAAGGAGCGTCGAGGTTCAGAAGCATTCTTTTCTGAAGTTTGTACAGTGGAGAGTAAGTTCAACGCAAGTCACCGAATTTCATTTTGCTTGGTGTAATGTTTAAGGTTCAATGTGGTTGAGATAAACTGCTCGCTTCATCTACGTCACTGTATTAATGGAAGCAGTTTTTTATCCTCAAACACAACCGTCTTATTGCAAATGAGTTCTTACACAGCCACTGCACTCTTCCTCGCGTTCCATCATCTTCTCCACCACAAGAAGAAGATGAAATGCAGCTTATTCTCAATGCAAGGTCATTGTTTCTTCACAGTCGTCTACTGGAGGGCCTCTCAGAAAATTATATTCTCGATCCTCTGCACTCTGACCTTGTTGCCACCAACACCCATTAAGCACAGCAGCAGCAGCAACAGAAGAAGAAAAATATTATGAGGTTGAGGTTGAAGACACAGAGGACGAATCTGATTCGGATGGTGGGGAAGAGAAATACACTCAGCAAGTAAAGGGCAAGGGATTGAGGTGGACTCATCTAGGTGACAATGGATTAGACAAGATGCAAAAAAGCCTCATAGAAGCACTGCCTCCAAAGATGTCTGGAAGGAGCAAGGCCCTGATGAAGCATATAATTTGTCTATCAGAAGAGGATGACCCATCTGAACTAATCATGAAATGGGTCAGAATCATGAAGCCCAAAAGAGTAGATTGGCTTGCAGTCCTCAAACAGATGGAGGAACAGAACCTCAACCATCCTCTCTTCTTTAAGGTCAGTGGCTTTTCAATTATTATAAATGTGCTTCTGTCTAGACACACTAAATAAATTATAATTTATTAACCAAGTTGGTCTGTGTGATGTTATCTTTTCAGTCCACTAATGTCTTTTATGCGCTGCAAATTATGCTATACGAAGCTTCTTGGCAGTGTTATCAGACTCTCCCTAGTCCAAGTGGACCCCGGAGTTTGACTATGCTTGCAGAGGAAACCGAGTCTAATCAGCTGAGCCTAATTCAGCCCTGAGTCACTTGCAATTTTGACACATAAGTATGACACAAACTCACAAGTCAAATGAAAGTCAGATTGACTTGGCAAGTACTGCGAACCAAATTGCGTTTTCTGCCAATAAGAGGTGCAGAAAAAGAAAAAGAGAATGTTCATTTTGCTCTCTTTTTCTGACCCAATTTAACAACAGACACCTGATAGACCTGTCTAACTACATACTACATAGCTTTTTTTAGTATGTAGTATTATCTATGTGCTTTGAAACCAGTGTATTTTTTAAATTTGCATTATGTGGACACTTAAACTTTCACATCAACCATAAATATTTTTTTAATATCCCAAGTCATTTCCCGAGCTTTTCCCAGGTCCAAGACAACTCTTTTTCTTTGGCCTTGCCTATGTACTTTGAAACCAGTGTATTTTTTAAATTTGCATTATGTGGATACTGTAAACTTTCATATCAACCATAAATATTTTTTAATATCCCAAGTCAATTCCCAAGCTTTTCCCAGGTCCAAGTGAACTCTTATTCTTTGGCCTTGCCAGAACATTCTCCAAGTTGTGTCTAGTAACTTTTCTTTTTAGACGAAGAGCATTGTTGTGCAAAAAAATCCCAACACAGGGACATGCCGCAATACTTGCTACATCTCATAGATAACAACCACAAGCCAATGACAACCCATAATGCATGACACTGAAACCACTGGTGATATTATCAATGAGTGAGGGAGGATGCTATTACATCAACTTAGGAACTTACATCCCAAATTCAACTTCTGGATTGGCAAAGCTTTTGGTGCAGGTAGTGTTTTATAAACCATCTCTATCTCCAAATTGTTGTGCATGTGAGAATTTTCACAACACACACACACAATTAGGATGGGAGTATTATAGTGTTTTCCGTTAGAACATTTTCCATTGGTAGTAATCATCTATTCACAAGGCATTGTCACACTAACAATTCAAATTGTAACAAAATCGATAGATCTCATCTAATCATATTTCACTCTAATGGAACATACTCAGCCCTCATTCTATAATTGTATCTATGATTAGTTACTTATTATCCTATATCTTTTTTCCAAGGATAAACTTGCGGGAAACTCCCAGGCACGTCCCTGCATAGGTAGATGGTATCCAGTGGCAAGTCTGTGTAGAAATTTCTAGAATCGGGCAAATAATGCAACTTCTGAAATTTCACCTCATTTACTTGAGGTTTACCGAATCTATGCCCTGTGAACTTTCATCCTATTACACTACCTGGCAGTTCAAGAGAATAAATACCATATAAGTGAACTTCAATACCACAATGCTACAGCCTCTAGGGCACACTTTTCAATTCATATAGTAGGTATGAAATGTTTTATTATAGAACAATTATAACAGCAGTGAATCTGCTCCTTTATCTTCTAAATATGTGTTATATATATATATATATATATATATAAGATGAAGTACAAGTACATTTCACATCTTTATTATATATATATATATATATATAAGATGAAGTACAAGTACATTTCACATCTTTATTATATATATATCTATATATATATATATATATATATATATATATAAGATGAAGTACAAGTACATTTCACATCTTTATCATAGAGCTGGCACAAGTCAAGCTTTCCAAACCCTAGCTAGGTAAACCATAAGAAAACCCTAGCCACCAACTCCTCCTAGCTAGGAATCAAACCAACTAAAGTTGGTCACTCTACTAAAGATTCTCTACATTCTAGCATTGACATCGGCAAGTCCTCCTTGGCACACGCAACAAGCATGCACAAGCTCTCCATAGTAGCACTGTTGTCTTCCTTAGGGTTTACAAACATTAGCCATGTTGCATCACACAAGTACATGGAAAGACAACTCTAGTAATAGCCTCCAAATCTACATGTCCATCCTATGTTTTGAGTCCTCAAACCCTAGGTTTTCAACTCTTGCATCAACACATGTAGTGAGACCTCCATGCAACATCAAGGATATGATAACTATCTTCTTCCAAGCAAGGCATCACACCAAAGCTCAAGACTCATCAAGCTAGTCTCTCGATGATCTTGCCCTAGCCTCACATCCCATATGAACAAGACTCCAAAATCATGCAAAGCATTAGCTCCATTTTCCATGTCTTCTACAAGGGTAGAAACCCTAGCGCTACAACAAGATCCATAATAACGACCACCACCCCCAATGTTATGTTCTTCTCTAGGGTTTACATGAATAGCACAAACCCTAGCATTACAAGAGAAACCCTAGCATCAAACACGAGAAATCTCTTTGTGAACATCCAAGAAATCTCTCTCTCCTTGTCTTCTCCTAGGGTTTCCTTATGAACCCTAGTATCTTTGAAAATTCCAAACCCTTGGTGATTGAAGTCCCTATGTTCTCAACCAAACCAGTTTGTTATTTAATTGCATAATTATAACTTCTTCACATAGTAACAATCACGCCATCTTTGGAAAATAAATAGCGGAAGTGTAAACAATTACACATACATGGGGAATTTCTCCTTCAAATAAGCTTATCATTCAACTAATCAAAGCTTACAAGGTAACCTCCACAATTTGCGTAAAACCAATAGCTGCACGATAAACAAATCACCCCATAACTAAGTTGTATGACTTGCTGAGAAGGTATGGCCTCAAGAGAAAAGAGGAACAATTGCTATGTGGCCTATACAACCCGCTATACGGTTTTGAACAAAATGTGCTGTACAGACCAAGGTTACACGAACCGTGGGTGCGATCGGAATTGGCTGAAGAATCGGATACGGATTCGACAATCATCCCAAAATTAGGAATCGGGGATTCGGAACCCTAACCCTATTTTTTTATAATATATATTAAAATTAAAATTTTATAATTTAAAAAAAAAAAAAAATTCACAAATTTAAAATCATATACATCATAGATTCATGAATCGTCATGATTCATCAATGATCAATGACATTGATCATACATGTAACATTTACAATTTTACATCATACATTCATCATGCATACTGATACTGATACATTTAACATTGTAGACTCAATTTCATACATGTAATTTTAAGATTTCAAATCAAATTGCATTTCATAATACATATAGTGACAGTAAGTTGTAAGTTACAAGGCATTCCTTTTCGATTTCATTCAGCCTATGGAATTTTTTTTTTGGGGAATTCCTCATGACAATAATACTAAATAGAAAATCATTAGCAATAGTAATTCAGGATCCCTTCGGAATCCACATTTAGTTCAGCTAAACATAAATAGACATGAAAATCAACTAGTACCTTTTTGTCTATAATATGTCTCGTTTCACAATTGATACCATAATGTTAGATGATCAAAACAAATTTGGTTCAGTACAAGAGGCATGCATCAAAATTGCAAGACTATTAAGACCTTACATTAGAAGAATTGACCTTTTAGGAAATTAGGACCAAACCTTCTTTAGATATGAGTTGATCAATACTCTACAAGGGTTACTTTAGCTCAAGGAAGAGCCCTCCACAAGTAGATGGGAGCATGCCCATGTTGTCAAAACAAATAGGGTTCACTTGAAAGTGCTTTGTTGTTGGATGAATAGCTATCTCCAGATGGTATAAGGACGTACAAATCTCTTTTTTAATAAAGTACTATGCGAATGTATTGAAAATAGATATAGGAAAAAGGTAGATAATGGATCCCATGGTTAGAGGAAACGGATCCTAGGTCAGAGGACACAGATACAGATCTTACACAAAAACATACCGAATCTTTAAGAATCGGATCCGGATCCCCGATGATTCTGATACGGATTTGGACCCTAGGTGGCTGAATCCGGTAACAGAGGTACATACTTTAGTTCAAATTACTTGCTAATTAGCGATCCTCTTCCTCTAGTCTTTGTTTTCTCTCCTTAGGTCACTTAACCTACTCAACTGTTCAACTGTCTAACAATAACTGTGTTTGAACTTTTTATCTTGACCTATCTTTATAATTGTGCTAAAACCCTATTCTCTCATTGAGATGTACAATTGAGATTAATCCTAGTATAAGTCATTAATGTATTAAATACACTTTATTAGACTCAACAACTAAATATAAGACTTTTCTCTTTTTCCTAAAGTGAATTACAAAATAGAATTATCTTGAACTACTTTCGACATGTTCACATTAAACCTATGTGGAAGTTCTTGTCCGAGCTATATTTCTCAACACTCCCTCTTTACGAGGAAGGAATTCTGCATCAAGCCAAGTTTGTCTCTAAATATTTCAAACTTCCCTTTTGCTAAGGGTTTGGTCAAAATATCAACAATTTATTGATTTATGGGTACATATTAGAGCTTTACTGCCCCCATTTGATCTTGTTTCGTATGAAGTGATATGTGATCTCTATGTGCTTGGACTTGTCATGAAACATTGGATTCGCAAAGAGTTTTTATACAACTCTGATTATTATAGTAAATCATCGTGGGATCCAATTCTTGATCAAATAATCTTGTAAGCAACTTGCGAAGCTAGATGGCCTCACAACTAGCAGTATTGGTTGCCATATACTCTACCTCTATTGAGCTAAGTGCCATAGAAGTATGCTTCTTGCTAAACTAGGATATCATCGTTGATCCCAAGCTAAAGAAACACCCCGAGGTGCTCTTCTTGTCCGCTGCAACTTCATTTCACCATCTCCATCATATTTTAGACCATACTCCATTGTGCTCCTTAAGTATTTGAGCACATGTTTTGTTGCTACCTAATGCTCATGCCTCGACTACACCATGAATTGACTCAAGGTGTTCATTGCAAAACATATATTTAGCCTAGTGTTGACCAGATAATCAAGGAACCTATCAGTTGCCTATACAATGTAGGTCCACCAACTCTCAATCTGAAGTTGCCACCTTCTTCAGATTAGTGATCATAGGTAGGGCCATAAGTCTATAGTCCTCCATTCAAAACCTATTCAGGATCTCGATTGCATACTTACCTTGCCTAAGGAGAATCTCCCTTGGTCTTTGCCTAACCTTCAAACCAAGAAATAATGCATCATGTCAATGTCCTTCATCTCGAACTCAACTTCCATATATGCTTTGCATCCTGCAATGAGCTTCTCTGAAGTTGTAAGAAACAAGTCATCTACATACATCACCGAAACAAACAAATTGTAATGTCCCCATTTTTGGATTCCCTTGCTTTACAGTTGGAGGTGACCTTAGGGGTTCACGCCAGTCTAGCTAGAGGAGTAAATGGAGGTTAACAGTGAGCTCGGAGGGTTTGAAGGAATTATATGAGGCCCAATTTAGTCCATTTACCATATTTCACCATCGGGATCATTTCCACACAGTTCGCTCTTGGTTCTGTGGCATTTCGATGATTTCTGTAATTTTGGGTTATTATTGAGTATATTTTAATTAAATACACTAAAGGTATTGTTTGGATCATATTATCCGAGGGAATACCTTCGTGTAATAGCTCGTTGGAATCGGAACAAAAAGATCTATAGGATGGGATGATGAGAAAGGACTTCTGACATCTGGTAATGTCTTAGAAACCAAGTAATCACTCTCCGACACTAAAAGGAGTTAAAAAGTTTACAAAGTCATTTTATTAATTAAAAGGGAAAAAAGGTAAAAGTGACCAAAAAGGGTCAAGATGAGTTTGAAAAGAGGAGAGCGTCTCACTTTTAATTCATTCTTATCATTTGCATTTTCGAAACTTGAGAGCTCTTGAGCTTGGCTTTCTCTTGGAAGAAACCCTAAGGGAGAGGAGAATAGTTTCGGTGGTGAGACAAAACCCACCCTAGCTATTGAAAGGAGGAATCATTCAGATTTCTCATTTGCACTTCATTGCCGTAGTTTTGGGATTGTTACTTCATCTCCAGATTTGAGTTTTGGTGGAGTTTTGCAGAGATCTCTGTGGTGGTCATGTGTGGGCTCACTCATTTCTTGAAGATCTCTAGAGAGAGCATTTGTATCTCTACTAATACTTCTGTGGAAGGGCGCACCAGTAGAAGAAAATGCCATCTTCAACCTTCATTAAAATCTGATAAATACAAGAGTTTCAGTGGATTTAGAGAGGGCGCACCAGCCTCTTGGGTGGTATCTCTGTTTAGAGGGAGGGCACACTGTTTGCTGCTCCAGTCAACAAATGCATTTGGTCCTGTGGAGTGGATAACAAGTTTCCAGTCAGTTTGTGAAGAGGACATACAGTAGTAGAGCCTGACATATCTCTGTCCATTATTTATTCTGCTGAGAAGGGGCGCAGTACTTGCACAGTGAATTATATTGGAAGAGGGCACATCAACTGGAGGATAAACCTAGCATAACGATTTTCCTGTGTGTGTGAGAGTTTGAGAAAGCATATTCAGTTATTCGAAAAGAGGTCACAGCCATTAGTGAAGGCAGAGTATTCACATACAGCTCAAAGTGTGGATATCCAAGGAGACATCAACTGCTGCAGATTGCATGTGGAGAAGGGTACTGTTGAAGACAAACTTTTCAAAGGGCACCATTGTTAGACACAATGGGACACTGAGAGGGGGGGTGAATCAGTGTGGTAGCACTCTTATCTTTTTTACTTCTCAAAACTTAAGCAGAGTTCATCATTCACATTAAGCTATACATCAAAATTCATCAATTAAGCATATCATCAACATAAATCATAAGAGACATCACAAGACAAATGTAGTAAACTTTATTTATAGTTTGATATGGATTACAATGAAGATTTCAATCTTCGCGATTACATCAGCACCAACTGACCAAAGAGCACCAACTCCTATTTCAAACCCTCTTTGTTCGTATTCTTTGACTCCATTACCCTTTGGATTGGCATTGGTCTTGGTTCACCATCTTATTCATTTTCCTAAAGTTTATCATACACTTTGTTAGGAACACCTCCCTTGTGGTAGAGGAGAGCTGGCCTAAAGTGAGAGACGGCATTGTTGTGGCAACAATGGACAGCCCCTCTCAGTTCCCCTAAGGGTGCACTTGTGTTTTGGGGCTTTACCATTTCATGTGCAGGTTTGGGAGGCAACATTATCAAGATTCAAAATGAATGATAGTTCTTTTCTGCCAGAATCCATCAATTGGGACAGAATGGTTTACCACTCGTTGGTCTCTGTGAATTCAGCTAGGCTGCTTTGTGCAACTCCATGCCTAGGATGCCTAACATATCACCCCAGGCACTCTACTGGGTTCTGCTCAATTGGATAGGAGTGGTCTAAAACTTTGACGATTTGGCCCAGACGGGGGCTTTTCACCGGAATCCGACATTTTTTATTTTGTAAAATCTGAATTTAACTGTGTTTTAATGGCAATTTTGATAGTAGAAATGGATTCAACACCATCAAAAACCCCTGGGGAACCCAAAATTTTAGAGTTTGAGAGTTGTAACCAGGATTTTTAAAAATTTCTGTCGCATTTTTTCAAAATCATGCTGGAAAAATATAATTCTTTCCGTTTGAAATCATAGAACTTTTAGACCATGTGAATTGGATATAGTGACAGCCCCTCATTAAGATACAACATTTCAACATTTTTCTGAATCAACTCTTTACTGTCTTTCAACGTTATGCCTTTGCAGTCTTAGGCACTAACATTTAACATTGTGACAGCGTGTTGCTTCTCTTTCAAATCTTCTTCATTTGGATCAGCCATTATCTATTTTTATGGTGTCGGCATTTTCTCTCACCATTCCCTCTTTCTTCCTTTGTGGGCATTTTTATTAGATGACTTTTACATATGCTTTAGTTGTGTTATCCAATCTGTCCAAATTTAATATATATATATATATATATATATATATATATATATAACCAAATGTAACCAAGCACCCCACCCTCCAGCCTGTAAGCAAGGGTGAGATATTCCTCATGGCTCACAGCCTTAGCAACAATCCTCCAGCCCATAAGCAAGGGCGAGATATTCCTCATAGCTCACAGCCTTAGCAACAATTGGCTCATGAAGAGCAAAACATGTCACAAGTGGGATTTGAACTTGGGTGGGGAGGATAGCATTTCTCATCCCTAACCACCCAAGCAATCATTTGCAGTATATATGGTTCATATATATTAATTTGGTTTTATGGTAAGTTGGAATTACATTCATAAATCACCAATGTGTATAATCACACATTCAGGCTACTAATCATCATTTATTGTCCAAAATATCAATGTTTTTCTCATCAAATGGCAGTTAGTCTTGAGTTTTGCAATGGAGAGTAACCATTTATCTAAGCCTGTTTCAAAATTTAGTTTCACACACACACACACACACACATATATATATGGGTAATGCTTTTGTTGATCCATGGGTTCATCATAATTTCTCGAAATACTCTATTTGCATGGCTATCATTTTATAAATGATAAATTGCTTTTGGTGATCCATCTTTTGGTCGTGATGAGTTGGATCAACTAATGTAATTGATGGAATGCAATCTCAGATAACAGAAATTGCTCTCAGGGAAGAATCATTTGAAACCAACATTCGTGATTATACAAAACTTATAGATGCCTATGCAAGGAAAGGCAATTTGACAGATGCTGAAAGGGTACTCAGGACCATGGAGGAGAGGGGTTTCATATGTCATGAAATTACATTTACAGTACTAATCCAAATGTACAGTAAGACGGGGAATCTTGATCGGGCTAAGCAAATATTTGACAAGATGAGGCTATCAGTTCTTAACCTGGATCAGAAAGCATATGGCTCAATGGTTATGGCTTATGTGAGAGCAGGATTGCCTGAAGCAGGAGTGTCTTTGATGAGAGAGATGAAATCCAAGAGTATTACTGCAGGCAAAGAAGTATATAAGGCATTGCTGAAGTCTTTTGCTCGCCAGGGTAATGCTGATTGTGCCCAAAGGATGTTCAATAGTATGCAGTTTGCTGGCCTTGTGCCGAATCTCAACTGTTGTACTATACTGTTGGAGGCTTATGCCCATGCTGGTGACCCAGACCAGGCTAGAAGTGTTTTTGAAAATATAATAAAATCTGGCCAGAAGCCAGATGATAAATGTACATCTGTCATGGTCTATGCATATGAAAAAAACGAATTTACTTGGCAAGGCACTAAGCTTGCTATTGGACCTTGAAAATGCAGTGAACGTATCCGTTCACTAGGTTAATAGTCGAATCCGACTCTCATATTGAATAATAGATAAGAATAATATATTGATTGATGATATATAAATTACAATAAGATCGCCTTTTATAGGGCTTGATCAACATAGTGAAGGGTTATGCCCTTTCACTAGTAACCTAATAAACTATTAATTTATAATTAATAATATTAATTAAATATTTATAGCATTGCCTTCCCCTTAGGAAAGCTTTGTCCTCAAAGCTTGAGTATTTTCCTAATGTCGTCTTTTATTTTGGCTCTATGTCGCACTAATGACTTGAGAGGTGCGATTTTGATTACGACCATTGCTTTCTTTTGTTTCTTTTGCTTCAGAATCTGTATTAAATCTATATTTGGTGAAGTTTTGTTTATGTTTTTACTGCTTGCTTGGTTGTTACTTTTAACTATTTTTGTTCTTGATTGAACAGACTCGATCAACTTTCCCATAATAACTATTTTCATGTTGTTATTCCGATTAACCTTATAGTTGTTCTTATTGATGTTCTTAATAGCAGTCCTTATGATGACATCTTCTCTTCGTGTGTTTATGTATGTGACATTCTTGTTGATGTATTGATCTTCATTACTGCCATTTTCTTTAGTCTTTATCAAAAGTTCTTTTGTATTTTCTTCCTTTGTGCATACAGCTTCCTTCAGATACTTGACTGCATAATTGGCTTGCTTCTTGCTACAATTTTGATCAAGATCCATACTCTCTTCTTGGTTGACATAATAGTTTTTTGTATCTTCCTCCTTATCAAATATTTCGTTGTTGGTTTCTTCATTCATAGGATGTGTGGTATATTTGTCTTGCATATTATCTTGATCAATGCCATTACTTTCATCATGGTTGACATAATGGTGTACTACATCTTCTTCTTTTACCTCAGTTTTAGTGGCTTCTTCTACAGAATTTTCACATACATCTTCATTTTCTGTAAGTGTTAAATTGTTAATAGAATTTTTTATTTCAATTATATCCTTACTGATTTGTTCAAAAAGCTTGATCAATTCTTCATTGAATGACGCCATAGATCTTGTAGAGGGGGGTATATATATTTTTTTTAATAATAATATGTATTATTACATAAACAATAATAATTTTATATATTTTGAATTTGGGGGTGCTAAGGAATATAATAATAAATAATAATAATATTATTATATTTTGTTTTGTTTTGTAGGGCTTACGTGGAGGTGGGAGGACAGAACGTAGAGGAGTAACGCGGTCGTGATGGCGGTGGAGTGGAGTGGAGGTTGCGGTGGTGGCAACGCAGAGAGAAGAGTGCGGAGGTGCTTGTGTATGCAGGCGTGGGAGGCTGGAGGCGCAGTGGAATGTAGCAGGCGCAGACGTTGGGAGCTAGAAGTGGAGGGATGTGCAAAGAGGGTGAGTTGGAGGTTGGGCTATGGAAGTGAGGTGAGGAGCTGCCGTGATGGAAGCAGCGCAGGCGAGCAGCCGGGAGGCTGGTGGTGCGGTTGTGGTGGAGGGGTTAGAGAGGGAGGATCGAGCAAGAGGAGCGTTATGGAGGGTCGTGGAGGGAGGAGCGTGTGGATGGTTGGAAAGGAGGGATCGATTCGGTGGAAATCCGGAGCGTGGGGTGACAGCGTGGGTAGGATTTCGGGGAGCTGGAGCAGCGGTAGTAGGGCGTGAGGGGGATGGGAGATGCAAACAGATGGAGCAGAGAGAGGAGGTGGCAGTGCGTGGAAGAAATGGTGTGCGGGGAAAGGTAGGGCGTGGGGGAGAGGTGAGGGAGAGGATGCGTAGGACGGAGAAGGCGTGGAGGGAAAATGTGTGAGGAGGGGACGGAGCAGAGAGCTCATTGGAGGGAAATAGCAGGCGAGGGTGACGAAGGGTGAAAGGTGGTGCGAGTAGAGGTGGACGGCGGCTGTGGAGGGCGTAGCAGGGAAGCTGCAGGTGGACGGGGAGCAACGTGAGCAGACTAGGGATGGAGGGTGGTTGCATATGATGGCAGACGTGGAAGGAGAAACGATGTGAGGAGTGATAGGTGGTGAAGTGGAGCAGTGGAAGAATGTTGATATGAGTTGAAACCGAGCTCAAAGGTGGACGTAGCCGAATCCGAATCTGAGTTCACCTGAGGAGTTGATGAGCCAAGTCCGAGCTCAAAGTGCAGGAGATGTGAGCCAAAACCGAGGTCGATAGTAGGAGGAGCCGAATTCGAGCTCAGGTTGAAGGAGCCGAAACCGGGCTCTGATACCAAATGCAGTGAACGTATCCGTTCACTACGTTAATAGTCAAATCCGACTCTCATATTGAATAATAGATAAGAATAATATATTGATTGATGATATATAAATTACAAAAAGATTGCCTTTTATAGGGCTTGATCAACATAGTGAAGGGTTATGCCCTTTCACTAGTAATAATTGATTGGCTTGGTAATAATATTAATTAAAACATTGGCCGTCCACCTGAAACATTGGCCGTTTTAGTTGATTGGCTTGGTAAGTTAGGGTTGGTTGAGGAGGCAGAATAGCTTTTTGATGAGATAGCTAAAACAGAAGTTCCCTCAAAAATTCTTGTAAGCCTCTGGGAAATGTATGCTAGGGCAGGCCTGCAAGAAAAAGCTGCACACACGTTGGGCCTTTTGCAAAAGAATTCTCAAGCCTTGAATGTGAATGGCTTTGAAAGGTTGATAAGTGGCCTTTTAGTTGGTGTTTTTGTAGACGAAGTGAAGAAGATGCATGACCAAATGCGAATTCAAGGGATGACTCCACCAAAACCTATTGCAGTCGCATTAACACCCTGCTCACCCTGATGGAACATACAAATCAAGAGACTCTTGGTCTTTTGGTACTTTAATGTCCGAAGCTAAATTCAATGTTCTTGTTGCAGGCTTGTCCCGACTGCACCAACAATCTTTCTTATTGAGATCTTATGTGGTTGGCCACTGTTTGATATGGATGTGGAAGAAATGGGACGTCAAGACAAAATAGAACATTTATTCTATGTCTATGGTGATAGTTATTAGTGTAGTCCTTGAATCCAGGCTGTTTACAGAATTCTGCAGTTGACAATGTATTCATATGTTTTGATAGAAATATGATGGCTACTTGCCTTGTATTTAAAAGGACCTTTTGATTTGTTCTTTTATCTACCTTTTATCTGCAAAAGATGGATCACATTAATTAGTTCTCACATTGCTGCAGAACCTAGAGGGTAATGGCACATGTCCAGGAACAAATAATTTTGAATTGAAAACTGGACAACTTGTGGAATAAAATTGCGATTGGACTGCTAAAATTTGTTTGTAAAATCATCATACGCTAAAAAACAAGTGACAACATTACAGCTCCACAGGAGTGATAGCGGAACCAAAGTCATCAATACTACTTGTTACCAACTATTTTGTACAATAGCTGAATTTCTTGTGAGCCGCCAGTGTCATGAACATGTTCAATGTTCATCATCAGTGTTCAGAAGTTCAGAAGTCATTTTCAGGGCAATTTTGCCCCATTTGTAATAACTGCATGTTCATACCCCCATGGGGAAAATGTAAAAAGTTGGTCTAAACGGGGTCCTTTTATAAAAGACTCGGCTATCCTTAGGTTTAGCCATTTGGGGAATACTCTAGAGTGTTTTTTCCTTAGAAATTATGCGCTACTCATCAGTGGTGTATAATCCCCGAGTTTTTCACTCAAACCTCCAAAGTTGGAGTATTTCCCATGGTGGTCGAAACCTAAGGTGGTTATTAGAGTCTTGTGTCTAGGATTTTTTACGTGTTAGCCATCTTGATTGAGTCGTATGAACATGCACTAGGTCCCCTAGGAGTTTCGCTGGATTCTGAGAGAAATAATTTTTTTCGTAATTTAGACCATTTTTTAATGGTTTAAATGGAATTTTTCCGGTTGTGATAAAAACCTCATCTTGAGGCGGATTTTGGCATGGGGAGGCTCATTTTGACGCTCAGAGCATCCTTTTCACCTTGGCACCCTCATTCTTCAATTTTCGGGCAGTTACGTCACTCTAAGAGCAGTTTTCGCTAAAAATGCATCATTTTGGCATTTAATTGCCAGAAAATGACAAATTGCACCATGAGGACAAAAATCAAATAAGTCAAATTTGATTAGAAAATTGATTTTTAAAGGTTGAATATGGATCTTATGGGATGTACGACCATCATAAAGAGATATAGGCACATGTTTTTTGGAACTTGGAATATTCTATTTGATTTATGAGGATGACGTGAGCATGGTTCACGTGGGCATCATTTCGCATGGGAAGAATCACGAATTGATGATGTGGTTGCTGGTTAGTGGATTGTTGGGTTGCAATGAATGCTGTGCTAGATGCCTGGTCCACCTCATGGGCTTGGCTCCCATTGAATCACGAGTTTCATTTACTTCAATAAATATTTGGTCTCCCATAGAGCTCACGCATTCCTTGTTGGGAGTTACTCATTGGTTGGTGATAATCACGAGGATAGGGGTGGAGGCCACCTCCCCATCCACATTGAAGACAACTCGAGTTGTTTGATGGAGAGCTCACTCCAAGCCAGCTAATTGATTGGAATTCGAATTGATCTCATGTGCCATTGGCTCTCCTTATGCCAATTCGAATTAGGCTCATGAGAGCTTGTATTTTTGTATAAATGAGAGTGCTTGGCTCTCTCTTTGGATGGATTTTTGGGCAAGAACACTCTGCCAAAATTATGTTGTAATAGTTGTTTAGGTTTTGGAATAAAGAAGTGACTTTGGAGGTCCATGCATGAGCCTTATGTATTGTGGTTTCATCTTGTGAGGTGATATCTCTCTCACCCTATGCTTGTATTTCAAATCATTCTTCAGTTTATGCTTTAAGAAGACTAACAATCTAGTACGTAAGCATTTGATCGGATTTGTTTGTTGAGTATATGGTTTTGCAGGGATCATTGAAAGTGAAAAAGGGATTGGATTAGCAAGTTTGGCTTCATCATACAAGAGCTTTTTCCATTTAACACATTCGTTTTTGTAGGTTCTTCAAGTGTGCTTCTTCATCCAAAGAAAGAAACATTGTCTTCAGAGCTTGTCCCTCATCCATCAACAACAAAAAATTATCATTGGTTACTGGATCTAAAGGCTTACTTCTTCTAGCAGTCTTGTTTTCTCTTTGATCTCATTGGTTTTGTTTTTCCCTCTCCTAGATCTCCTCTTTCCTCACTCTTATTTCTCTCCTTCCTTCTCCATTTCGTTTGACCTTTTTCAAGCCCTCGTCCATTTCGTTTTTGGGTTCCCTTTTCTCCTTCATCTCTTCTTCTTTCCCTCCTTTTGTTTTTTCCCTCATGCTCCTTTTTTCATTTTGTTTCTTACCTCTCTATCCTACCTTCTTCACCCTTTCGTTTTGTTTTCTTCCCATACTTTCCCCTTCACTCCTCTTCTCTAGCATTCCTTGCTTTCGTCTCCCTCCTTCATCCTCACCTTCTTGCCTTCGTTTTCTTCTAACCTTCATCCCTTTCGTCTTTCACCTTTGTGCTTGCTTGTTCTCTAAGGTTTATCACAAAACAATAAGCACTTTGTTAGTAGTTTGATATTGTTAGTTTAGCTTGCATTTCATTTGGATAGTTAGATCTTGCATTTAGTTCATTGTTAGTTTGCACTTAGTTTTAGATCTCATTTAAAAAGTTGAAAATCTTGCATTAAAAAAATTTGATTTTGCATTTCTAGATCTAAGTAGTTTCATATTTTGTTGTTTTAGCTAATGCTTAATGGGTGCCTTGAAGTGATTTGTCTTGTATAGGTACTTGAAGGAGAAAAGAATTCAAGAAAGTTTGAAACAAGAAGAGGAGAAAGATAGAACCAAAGAGAGCATTGAAAAAACCAAGGGGATGATCCAAACCAAGAAGACACTAATTATAATTATTATCCTTTGTAATAGCTCTTAAGAGCTTGTTTCAAGTATTTTCTAAGTTTATTTCCCTCAAAGTTCTTTCAAGGGTTTTTATCCCAAAGGCATTTGTACTTAATCAAATAAAGTTTGAGTGGGGTTTTTAAGTCCCCACATTCAACTTCCCCCATTTGGGGAAGTTTGTAGTCTCTTTGATTGGTTTGATTTGGTAGCTTAGTTTCATTTTGCTTTAGAATAATAATTGCTAGATTAGATTTACTTTCCACTAATTGCTAGTTGTTTACTATTTGATTAAAAAGTTTCATCTCTCAAGTAGTACAACTGTTTAAAGTAGAAATCTCTTGAATCTCACCGATAGTGGATCAAGAGTGCTCTCTGTCGGAGAGTTGCTTTTATTTTGATTTTTACTTACCCCCATGCTCTCTCGAGTACGGTCTTTGACTTGAAAGAGATTCTTGGGTAGATTAGACTTTATTTTTAGTACAGTTATTTAATTTCATGCATCATAAGACTCTTGAACTTTGTCATAAGATGAAGTCAAGAGCACTCTTTGTCGGAGAGGTTTCATTGTGCTCTTAATAAAATACTTCAAACTCACACCTCCTTTAAAATTTATTTTGTTGCTTTCCACCACCAAGTATGCTCTGCCAACCCTAAAAAGTTGGATTATTACTCAGAACGGTGATTGGATTTGATTAATCTCACAAGTGATAACCGTAATAAAATATTCACCCCCATAACTAGCGAACCGGCATTGTTTTTCGATAAATACTTAGGTAGTGGGAAAATTCTTGCTGGTGACGTCGGAATCCACCATTGTCATAGAGCTCTAGCTTGCTGGTTAAGTTCCTTGGACACCTAGCCTAGAGTACTGAACGGTCCGTCAGGTCATCGAGAGGAGCCACTGAAAGTGTTTCTTCCGGTTGGACTTCAATACCCTGCTTTCTTAGCCTTAATAATCAAGAACACTTAAAACATTGCAAAATTTACCAAGAAGCATTGCAAAACGATCTCACGAACAATTATATTTGACTTATACATTTCAGCATCCCAAGCATCATTTTTTACTCCATAAAGGCACTGGTCTCTGAAATTTACATGTATCACCTTAATCTGGGTCATATGTCCATATTATTTGCTTAAGTTTATCTTGTGGATGCTTTCTTAAATTACAAGTCAATTTATATATTGTTGTTCATCTTGATATCTGCATCTTGTAAATCGCAACGTGGATTGCTTGTTTATTGTGTTCTCATCATCAAAAAAATCGTAAACAACACCCATCCATATCCATACATCACCTAAAAACACTTAAAAAACAAGAGCCATAGAAAACTCTTTGTTAGGGACAACCCCCCTTGGCTTCGTTAGGAGTTAGTCTAAACGGAGGAGCTGGGATTCAGGTGACAGTACCTGGCTCATTGCATGCCCCCAAGGCCACACCTTCCCCACTTGTAGTGAGGGAACAACTTTCGAAAGAGTTTTCTGCTGTTGGTGTGCATCTTGGCGGACAACACTGCTCATAATGAAGAGTACATTATCAAACTTGGAAGTTGCATAATTCCTCTCATAGTGCTCTTCACAGGTAAAGTTAATTACATAGAGAAGCCAAGCCTCTTCATTGTTCGCAATGAATGCAGCATCAATTTTTCCATTCTTGAATCCAGAACATCGAGGACAAGTTTATGATAGTCAATGATAGTAGGTATTCTCTCTTACACATTTGGAATAAACGTGTCTTTCCATTCATACAAGTAGACCTTTTGCTGGAAATTCCTGGGTAAAATCCTTGGAAAACATCCTCACCATTAAATTGGCATTCAATAGTGTCCTTAGCACCACATAATTGTGTTTCATGCAAAGCTTCTCTACTGGTGCAATACAAAATTATTACTTGATTAATACGTAGGAAATCATTCGAGTGATTGGATATCTAGCATTCACGTCGATGTTCATCTCCATGAAGTAGAGGTCTCTTTTCTCATGCAGAAATTCAAGAGTACAATCTGTTGTCACAGATACTGTAGGGGGGGTTACTTCTCATTTTTTGCCAGAGCAGGCCAGATTTTGTTTAGTCTATCATAGTTAACCTCACAGATACATCAAGGGTGATGGATGGATTGAGTCCATTTTGAGATCATAGCTGGATCAGTTTTGTGGGATGAACCAGTGTTACAAATATCGACGATTTATCGCCGACATCGCGATAAATCGCGATGTCTCCTCCACCCCAATATTATTGGTAAACATCAGCGATATTTTTGTACAATAAAATCGCGATATTAATGCGATTTTTTTTTCCTAAAAAATCGCGAGTCGATGTTTAAAAATTGACAGTCTGTCGGGCATGTAAAATACGGTTTTTTCTGGGCATTTTCTCCATTGTTTGAGCTGCGGGCTATCTTTGTTTGTGCTGTGAACTTGTTTGAGCCGCGGACTAGGGTATTGCTGCTATTGCACAAGCCTTCCTGCGAGTATGGATTTCTATGGTCGCGAAACTCCAGATTGATTCGCGAGGTAAGATGAAGCAATGCCGCCCGTATCTCCAAGTGTAAACGCATATATAGTGTGTGATTTGCAGAACACTCGGCGGCATGCAAACACTTGGCGGCAATTAGCAGCAAGAAGTGGGAAACTCGAACGTAATCAAATGCTCTCTAGTCTCAACGGTGACTAACCGAATAATCTCTAGTCCCGAGGATGACTGTAGTCTGTGACCGTGACCATATTAAAAATTTAAAATGCGATTTTATGGATAGGTGCTTGTAATTCCGTAACATGTCTTAGTTATAGGTTATAAGTTGTAAATAATTTATTAATTTTTTTTTTTATGTATTGTATATTAAATGTTTTGATTTATATATTAAAATTATAAATGTTTTGATTTATATATTAAATGTTATAAAGTATTACATATAAATATTAAATGTTATAAAGTATTACATATAAATATTAAATGTTATTTAATATATATAAAATGAAATAAAAACTTTAATATATATAATAGTAATGCTTCTCTTTGAGCTGAAAAGGAAGCACTTTCAGAATATATATATTAAACTCTTAACTTTGTATTTTTATTTCACTCCAAATTCTGAATTTTAACAAGGATATTACGAATATATTAATTCCTTACCTTTATTGATTTTATTACTCATTTCTTAATTTCTTGCTCATTTGATGCACATCATTTTGAGATATTTGAGTTAATTTTAGGTTTTGCACTTTTTAAAAGCATGGAGACTAACATATTTTTTTGTAAACTAGCCATAGTTTTTGAAGACACCATATCTTTGCATGTATCAGAGTGTATTATATGTATATAGACGAATCTAAAGGCGAACTCTATTTCGATTCTCGAACCTCATTCTAAAATTCGAAATACGTCTTATAACATCTTATATATCGGTTTTCTTTCCATATTCATGTGGCAATGTGTTTATTTGATGTTCTTGTTGCTTTAAATATTTAGAAATTGAAAAAAAATGAATATTTTTGTATTTTTTAAGTTTGCCGATGTTTGCTGACATTTTCACCGATAAATCTGATAATTTCTTTTTGGACCCTCGGCGATATATTTGCCGACATGATATTTGTAACATTGGGATGAACCTCAGAGCAAGGCCCCAGGTCATTTACTGAGCTTCTTTTGGGATCCCTTTCCATACATGTTGGAACCTTTTATAAAGTGGATTTCTCCACTATTGGACAGTGAGATTGGATCCTGGGGGTTTATCCTCATATTAAGTGTGTGTGTTTAGTGACTCAATAGTGCCCCCTTAATAGGAACTGGTCTTAAGAATATTTTTCAGCCATTTAAGTGTTTGTTTTTACCCTTTGCATGTGTTTCCCCTTCACTGTCCTGAGCTTAACAGCTCTGGTATATTACCACAGTGAATACATTTTAGTGTTAGTCATTTTTAAATCAAAACCAGCTTTCAAACTTTCCCCAAAAATATATTTTTCACATATATACTGAATCTGGGTCACCATACTAGAGAATAGATTATTTACCTCTAACACCTATTGCTTTTGGTATAATTTTCAGTTTGCTAGACATTGTTTATGTGCTGTTTTGATTGCTCACAACAGTTAAGACTTACAACAACCAATCTTAAATCCTAATCTAGTTATCGTAAGTATACTAAGAGGACATCTATCCAATTTCAAGTAGCTTGGAATTCATCTCATGATTTGTATGCTGCTTGTGTTTGTTGTTTAGGGTGATTTGCTCTCTATGATTAACCCTTCTCCTTTCAAGAGTAATCCCCCCAAGGTACCAATTTGTCACATTCATTAAAACCTTGAAGGTGCCCTGTCCCTCCCAAAATCAATTCTGCAACTACTTTAGGAAAGCTGAGTTTCTCGGCAAGTACTTAGGAAAGCAGGACTGGGGACACCTCCCATGGCTAGTCTCCTCAACAGATCCGGGAAGTCTAAAGAGAGAGAATCTTGCCCAACGTGACACATCGGGGAAAAGTCTTGAGGTATCACAGATCTTGTGGTCACTATTCTCTGCCAAACTCAGAGACCGCTACATTTTGTGATAACACAATCACAAAATATCTTGTAGATACAACCACCGCAATTGCAGCATCCTCTTGTTGCATTTTTTAGCTCAAAATCAGACCAGGAGAATATGGTTCCCCAAGAAGCTTTTTATTCCTCTTTGGAACAATTCCATTAGGCTCTTCTCTTCACCATGTTTACTTACAACAGTGTCCAAGTATATTTTTCTTTTTTTCAAAAGCCTGATGCTAGCCAGAATTCTTGAGGCCTATCTTTGTTGCTGTTAGGAATCCACCTTCTCCCAAAAGGGTTTATCTAATTTTAGCTCTAGAATTTTCAGGCTTTAGGATTGTTGTAAATTAAAGTGTAAAACAACAGTGGAATATTAAAAAGGGTCATAATTGATGATAAATTATGGCCCTTTTTAAGTCCTTATTACTTGTGAAACCCCTAAGTTAAGGCACATAGCCTAGATTCTTGAGATAAGTGAGGGTATATGAAGTGAATGTGTACTTAGAGAACAACCTTCTCTTTATAATAATGAGATGAGATAAACCCTACTGTTCAAACCTTAATTGGATAAACCCTAAAATGACTTTTTGTTCATTAGTATGACAATTGAACATAAAGTAACCTAAAATCACTGAGTGGCTTTATTAATATAATCCTATAGTCTAAATGACGTTTATATTCTAACAGAAGGAAAGTTCTATAATAATTTAATCTAGATTGTGATGTATTGAGGTTACTTGGAAATAATAATATGTTTTTTTTTGTCCTTTATTGCAGATCAACCAAAGCTGTCTGTAGCTCCAATTGAGCCAATTACTTCTGCAACACATTTTTGCAAGTTTGTATCATTTCCTTATACTCTATTATGAAACTTCCATTAAATTATTTCTTTATATTGCACACATTCAAAATTTATATTTTAACATGATGAAGATAAAAAAGTAGTTCTTTTAGATGAACATTATGATTGATGCTTGCACATTTGAGAAGGTGGAATAAAATGGTAAAACTAGAATGTAGCAATAAAGGAATAAGTCAATTGAATAATATCGGTCCTTCAATTTTTTCTAATCTTTGTAAAGAGAGATTATGGGTGGATTTGTGAAGAAGAGGAGGAAGACGTCTTGCCTTGGAGATAGTGTTGGAGAGATTATTCCACTTGGATGTTCTTGGTTGAGCTAGGGTTTAGTGATTTAGCTTAGTTAGGGGCTTTTTGGATGGTTAGATTTTTGTACTGTCTTTGAGAGAAGGCTATGGTATTTACATGTATTTCATCTTGAGCATATATATGAATTTTCCAGCTGTCCATATCTTGTGCCATTTGTAGATTTGAATTTTGAGCTATATTTTGTTTATGTTTTTCTATTTATAGTGAATTGTTTTGCTAATTTGACATAAGGAAAATAGCAAATTGTCAAGTGATTTAACATCTAAGTGAAGAATATAAGGGGCTTCATTTACTGCTTTTATACTGTTGTATTTATTACTGTAAAAGTACATTTTCAGATTTGGTGGTTAGCTAATAAGTTGCCCTATAAAGGTTGAAAACTTATGTTTTGGTTTGGTATCTTTTCTTCTTGAATTGCCGTGAAGCTTGGGTATGTTAGAAGTGAAATCTTGTAATATTCCGCTGTTGTTTTACACTTTAATTTACAACAATCCTAAAGCCTGAAAATTCTAGAGCTAAAATTAGATAAACCCTTTTGGGAGAAGGTGGAATTTCAGTTTTGCATTAATTGTCTGAGTGCATGAAATTTCCACAATGGCATTGTTGTGGCACACTTTGTGGGGCACCCCTTTTCCGAGACAAATTTTTCTCTTTTTCAAAAGCTGATGCTAGCCAGAATTCTTGAGGCCTATCTTTGTTGCTCTTAGGAATCCCCTTTCAAAGAATAGATGATCTGTGACGATCAAAATATGCCAATGATTGTTGATGCTATACCAATACCAAGATAATGATGATGATGTAATGATGTATTAGATATTTACATGGTTTTGTTGATTTATTGATTGTTTGATAAGTATAGCTAGAAGTATCGCACTTTTAAGTTCATGAGGGTAGTAGATACTTGATTTACTTATGTACCATTGAACCTAGATAATTTTTAGGTGTCTTGCATGTTAGTTTTGTACCTAGGGATGTGTTCCCCTAGTGATTTTTAGCCTAAGTCACTAAGAAGGGGGAGAAGTGACCCTCACATTAAAAACACATTAATGAGACTTTATATTTTTAAAGTCACTTTTTGCTAAAGTTAAAGTGGGTGAGCAAATACTTATTTAAGTGAATTAAATAAAGTGATATTTTTGCTCTGATAAAATCTTAGCCCTTGGATTGGATTCATCTCCACCATTACATTAGATACCCACTTAGGGTTAGTAAAAAGCATGAGGGAGGCTCATTTGATTTTTGTTCGTGTGATTGAAAGAGAGAGAGGTCGAGTGAGAGGATCTAGGGCACCAGCACAGAAATCGAGACTGCCATTTCCATTGGCACGAGTTTCCAGGCACGAGTTCAGCATTAGATATTTGCTCAGATTTCGATGCAAAGAGAGTTATTGCCAGCACAAATCCCTAGACTGTAAAACCGTACAGCAATCATTTCTGCACACAGTTCGAGGAGCTTCCTGGGCTCATATTTCGAGACAGTCTTCACAGTTTTCGAGGCATCATTCCAGGCACAGTTTTCGAGAAAGGAGGGTTCAGAAATCGAGGATAGTACAGCACGGTTTTCTAGAAAAGAACAGGTGCAGAAAAGACAGTCCGTACAGACTGTACCTGTGTCCTCCCTACACGGATTTCGAGGTGATACTTGCATTAAAATGTGGAAATAGTACAGCACGAATTTCGAGGGTGTGTTTGCACAGAAATCGAGAAGAGTACAACACAGAAATCGAGGTTCAGATTTGCACAGAAACCAAGACAGGGTTTACACAGATTTCGAGGCAGCTTGTGAGCACAGAAATCGAGGCTGTCTGTGGGTGCATCTAATGGTGGAGATAAGTTAAATTTTCACTATGTTGTTGTACCATATTTATTGCTGAAGATATAATATAAAACTCTCTCACTCTCTCTTAACTGGTTTTCCCCGTGGTGGTTTTTCCAGGGCTCGATTTGGCCAAAAATCTCTGAGTCTACTTTTCATGTGTGAATGTTTAAAATGTGTTTTCAGCCTGTTAGTAGCATTATATTGTGTGTTTGACTGTTAAAGAAAAGTTTATAAGTAACCTACAGCCTATGCATAACCGGCTGTAGGTGAAAACCACAAATTGTTAACACAAACCAGCAGTCAGTAAAGTGCAGAAAATTCTACATGGTATCAGAGCAAAGGGGGCAGAAAACAGTGATAGTTTGCAGACACACATAAATTTCAAATCTCAGAAATTTCAGTATTTTTATCTTCTGTTAGTGGGCAGCGTTCTATTGGGTTGATTTTCAGATGGCTACAGGTTTGAGGATTGAAGATAGGTTGAATGGGACAAAAAATTTTGTGCCTTGGAAGGCCAGAATTTTGTTGCTTTTGGAGGAGAATGAGCTATGGGTGGAGGTGGTGAGGAACACCACTACCAACCCCATTACCATTCCAGATGGCTCAGATGCTACAGCTCTTTCAACCTTCAACAAGAAAGACTATAAGGCTAGGAGGATCATCCTTGATGCAGTAAAAGACCACATAATCCCTCACATTTCCGGGAAGACCAAGGCACATGAGATGTGGAGTGCCTTGATCAGCTTGTATGAGAGCTCCAATGAGAACAGGAAGATGGTTCTCAAGGAGAAACTCAAGAGTATCAAGATGAATGGAGGAGAGGGAGTCACAGCTTACCTCACTAGGATTTCTGCAGTTCGGGATGAACTGGCAGTGGTTGGTGAAGTAGTATCTCCTACTGAGCTAGTACGCACAGCAGTGAACGGGGATTCAAAGTCCTGGAGCGCATTTGTGCAGGCCATAGTGGGCAGAGAGAACCTACCATCTTGGGAGAGGCTGTGGGATGACTTTGTACAGGAGGAGACCAGGAGGGGTCTCGTACAGGGTAGTTTATCAGGTGGTGTGGCAGATGAGGAGAACTTGGCACTGACAGCCAAGGGTAAGAAGAAGAAGGGTCCCAAGAAGAATGGGGCCAAGGGGCAGCAACAGTAGCAGCATCCACAGGGTGGACAGAAGAAGGACTTGAGTAAAATCAAGTGCTATTGTTGTCAGGCGTTTGGGCACTATGCATCACAGTGTCCAAGCAAGAAGAAGAAGAAGGGACAGGGACAGCAGACAGCAGCCTCAGCAGAGGTTGATGAGTTTGGTGACAGGTTTCAGAGGGAGTTTTCCCTATATGCTGGACAGATTGAGAGAGAGAGAGTCTCCTTAGCCACCAGCATTGACATGGATATGGAGATTGAGCACTCATTGATGACAGGGCATCAGATAGGTCCATCCACCACTGGTACGTGGTACATTAACAACGGAGCCTCGAGACACATGACAGGTACTCAGGAGTTGTTCTCCGAGCTATCATGGACAGCTAGAGAGGTGGAGGTGGTACTTGGTGACAACACTATTGTTAGAGCAGTGGGTCAGGGGACCATTACATTTGAGAGGGAGTCCATGAGTCCCATGACCTTGAGGGATGTGTTGTACGTCCCTGGGCTGAAAAAGAACCTTGTTTCAGTTTCCACTATTGAGGACAGGGGTCTTGGGGTGTGCTTCTCAGATGGGAGAGTGCAGGTGTTTCCCAAGACCACAGGTGTATCTACCCCCATGGATATTGGAGTTAGATGTGGATGACTGTACAAGTTATTGTTTCAACCACAGCATGCTCTAGCACACAGCAGCAGCAGTGAGCTATGTGAGTTATGGCACAGGAGGATAGCCCATTTACATCACCCCGCTCTGAGATTGTTGAGGAGCATGGTCACAGGTTTACCTGAGTTCGACACTGAGTAGAGTGATGTGTGCAGAGGGTGTGCTTTGGGAAAGTACACCAAGACTGCTTTTCCTAGCAGTGACACGAGAGTAGCAGGAGTGCTTGACCTGATTCATTCTGACATTTGTGGTCCTATGTCCTCAGTATCTTTGACTGGTCATGAGTACTATATCAGCTTCATTGATGACTACTCCAGGAAGACCTGGATCTACTTCTTGAGGAGCAAGAAGTCCCCACTTGTATTGAGTGTCTTCCAAAGGTTCAAAGCCCTTGTGGAGAAGCAGACGGGGAGGAAGATCAGGATGTTGAGATCAGATAATGGGGGTGAGTATACCTCCAAGGAGTTCAATGCTTTCTGCAGACAGGAGGGTATACAGCGACAGTTGACAGTTCCCTACACTCCTGAGCAGAATGGAGTAGCAGAGAGAAAGAACAGGTCGATCGTTGGAGCAGCGAGAGCCATGCTTCATGATCAGGGGTTGTCGTTCTTTCTATGGGTAGAGGCTTGCAACACTGCAGTGTATCTGCAGAACAGGAGTCCCCACCGTGCCTTGGGGAGGATGACTCCAGAGGAGATGTATTCAGGCAAGAAGCCTGAGGTGAGCCATTTTCGGATATTTGGCTCTCTGACTTACTCTCACGTCCCTTCTGAGAAGAGGACGAAGTTCGAGCCCACCGCAGAGAGAGATATCTTTGTGGGTTACGATGAGACTTCGAAGGCATATCGGCTTTACATTCCTGGCCAGAGGAGAGTTGTAGTTAGGCGGGAGGTGAAGTTTGATGAGGAGAGGGCCTTCAGGAAGTCGAGAGAGATGGAGCAGGGGGAGCCACCAGCTCCCACACCTCAGTTGGTACAGGCTTCTTCGATATAGATTTCAAGTCCGTAGGTTTCTGGGGTGACTGGATCACAGGGTACAGGCACGGCTTCTACAGGATCAGTGGTTCAGATTACAGGTACTTCAGGGACAGGTACAAGGACAGGTTCAGGGATTGGTACAGGTTCAGGATCATAGGTTTCAGGCTCACAGATTACAGGGTACTCAGGGACTAGTTCATCAGCTACTGGTCCTCGAGGTGTTAGACCTCATGCTTCTGGCACTTTCTCAGATGAGGATACACTAGTTTGGGAGGAGCCTTCAAGGAAGAAGAAGCCTAAGTGGCTTCGGGACACCTTGAAGGAAGCAGAAGCATTTGGTAGACCTCAGGAGCCGATCAGGACGATTGTTGAGCCAGACAGATATGGGATGGCCCTTGTTGCGAGTTTTCGTGACTCTGCGCCTTCTACATTTGAGGAGGCTTCTCAGCATCAGGTATGGAGAGATGCCATGATGGAAGAGTACCATTCCATCATGAAGAATGATGCTTGGGAGATTGTGCCGAGACCTGAGGGGAAGTCAGTTGTGACTTCCAAGTGGCTATACAAGATCAAGCATGCTGCAGATGGCAGTGTGGAAAAATTCAAGGCTTGGTTTATGGCTAGGGGGTTCTCACAGGTTGAGGGAGTTGACTATGATGAGACATTTGCTCCAATTGCTCGATATTCCTCTATCAGGGCAGTGATATCTATAGCAGCAGAGATGGGTTGGAAGATCCACCAGATGGATGTGAAGACCGCGTTTCTCAATGGTCTTCTGCAGGAGGAGGTGTATTTAGAGCAGCCACAGGGATTCGAGATACATGGGAGAGATTCTCATGTGTGCAGGCTTAGGAAAGCCTTGTACGGTCTGAAGCAAGCTCCTCGAGCTTGGTACTCCAGGATAGATGCATATTTGACTTCGATGGGATTCCAGAAGAGTGAGGCTGATCCCAACCTATACTACATTGTGGTTGGTGGAGATCCACTCATTCTTCTGTTATATGTTGATGACTTATTTATCACTGGAGATGAGCGTCTTATTGCACAGTGCAAGAGAGATCTTGCTGCTGAGTATGAGATGACTGATATTGGGCTGATGCATTACTATTTGGGGATGGAGGTATGGCAGGAGCCAAGATATATTTTCCTAGGACAGGGGAAGTATGTAGCAGAGATTCTGAAGACTTTTCGGATGGACGACTGTAGGCCTATGTCTACACCTATGATCACCAACTTGAAGCAACTTCATGCTTCAGAGGGTAAGTTGGTGGATCCCACACTATATCGTCATCTCATCGGATCGTTGATGTATCTGGTCAACACCAGGCCAGACTTGTGCTTTGCGGTCAACACTCTTAGCCAATTCATGGTGCAGCCTAGGAGTGTGCATTGGGCGGCCAGAAAGCACATCTTGAGATACCTAGCAGGGACAGTGGATTATGGTCTGGACTATAGGGGTTCGGGTGGAGTCAGCTTGGTTGGGTTCACAGATTCAGACTGGGCAGGTTGTGTGAGGGACCGGAAGAGCACTTCCGGTTGTTGTTTCAGCTTGGGCTCGGCAGCAGTGTCGTGGTTCAGCAGGAAACAGAAGTCCGTTGCATTGAGTTCTGCTGAGGCTGAGTATATGGCAGCCAGTCAGGCGACTTGCGAAGCACTGTGGCTTCGTAAGTTATTGGTAGATTTATTTGATCAGCAGCTGAGACCTACGGTGATTTATTGCGACAATCAGAGTTGCATTTAGCTCTCTGAGAATCCAGTTTTCCATGACAGGTCGAAGCACATTGAGATCAGGTACCACTTCATTCGAGACTACGTTTAGAGAGGGGCAGTTGAGCTATAGTATATATCCACTGATCAGCAGGTTGCAGATGTCCTGACAAAGTCATTGGGGAGGGGGAAGTTTGTCTTCTTCAGAGATAAGTTCGGAGTGGTGCGGAACACCTTCCTCGGTAAGAGGGAGTGTTAGTTTTGTACCTAGGGATGTGTTCCCCTAGTGATTTTTAGCCTAATTCACTAAGAAGGGGGAAAAGTGACCCTCACATTAAAAACACATTAATGAGACTTTATATTTTTAAAGTCACTTTTTGCTCAAGTTAAAGTGGGTGAGCAAATACTTATTTAAGTGAATTAAATAAAGTGATATTTTTGCTCTGATCAAATCTTAGCCCTTGGATTGGATTCATCTCCACCATTAGATTAGATACCCACTTAGGGTTAGTAAAAAGCATGAGGGAGGCTCATTTGATTTTTGTTCGTGTGATTGAAAGAGAGAGAGGTCGAGTGAGAGGAGCTAGGGCACCAGCACAGAAATCGAGACTGCCATTTCCATTGGCACGAGTTTCCAGGCATGAGTTTAGCATTAGATATTGGCTCAGATTTCGATGCAAAGAGAGTTATTACCAGCACAAATCCCTAGACTGTAAAACCGTACAGCAATCATTTCTGCACACAGTTCGAGGAGCTTCTTGGGCTCATATTTCGAGACATTCTTCACAGTTTTCGAGGCATCATTCCAGGAACAGTTTTCGAGAAAGGAGGGTTCAGAAATCGAGGATAGTACAGCACGGTTTTCTAGAAAAGAACAGGTGCAGAAAAGACAGTCCGTACAGATCGTACCTGTGTCCTCCCTGCACGGATTTCGAGGTGATACTTGCATTAAAATCTGGAAATAGTACAACATGAATTTCGAGGGTGTGTTTGCACAGAAATCGAGAAGAGTACAACACAGAAATCGAGGTTCAGATTTGCATAGAAACCAAGACAGGGTTTACACAGATTTCGAGGCAGCTTGTGAGCACAGAAATCGAGGCTGTCTGTGGGTGCATGTAATGGTGGAGATAAGTTAAATTTTCACTGTGTTGTTGTACCATATTTATTGCTGAAGATATAATATAAAACTCTCTCACTCTCTCTTAACTGGTTTTCCCCATGGGGGTTTTTCCAGGGCTCGATTTGGCCAAAAATCTCTGAGTCTACTTTTCATGTGTGAATGTTTAAAATGTGTTTTCAGCCTGTTAGTAGCATTACATTGTGTGTTTGACTGTTAAAGAAAAGTTTATAAGTAACCTACAGCCTATGCATAACCGGCTGTAGGTGAAAACCACAAATTGTTAACACAAACCAGCAGTCAATAAAGTGCAGAAAATTCTACATTTCAAGGATTTTTACCCCCTTCTATGGGTCCATATTTTGGCTGTCCATCCATCTGACTAAATCCATTAAATCTAGTCCGCATCCTTGGTCTAAGGTTGATGAAATTGAGCTCTTGATCTCCCCTCCGTGATCCCTTTGTCACAAAGGCCTCCTAATTCTCCCTTGTGTTGCAGCTGTCTTGTTCATGAAGCTTGCTTGTTAAATCACTAGGGTGGACTGCTTATCAAGCAAAGAGAGTTTCTGTAGAGGCAATGATCCTCCTAGGCTGTTGCCATGGAAGCCCTTCTCCTCCTATGCTTGTAAAATAAATGAGGGCATGTGCAAAAAATTTCCATTCAAAGAATCCATGTACTTGAAAAGTCAGCCAAATATGTAGACACCTTGTCGAACCAAGGGAAGCTACAACCATGTCTTTGATGTTGGAATTTGTGCAACTTCGGAAGTTATTTTTATTAGATTTTATTGTATTGATTTGTACCTCCTATGGGAGATTATATTGGTGTATTTAATCATGTAAACCCTTGAAAGAATCAATGTAAACCTTGGGGAGAAAATCAAATAAAGAAAATAATTATTAAATGTATTTTTATATTCCCCCAAGACTAGTCGGCCCAGTCAGTTTGACAAGTCGGCCCAGTTAGGAAAAAAATCTAGTTTGGCATGTATATAAATCGAGAGGAAGTTTACCTCATTTGGTCATTCTCTCAACCAAGCAAGTTCGCATCACTTGGAGAGATTCACATCTGCAGCTAGGAGAAGCATATTTTGGGGTTTCTACTTGGAGAGTTCTTCTGCTTTCTCTCTTTCATCATTGTACTCTGTTCTCAAAATTGTTCATCTCTATACGAAGGTTGTTGGGTTTTCTCCCTATTGGGTTTCCCAGGATAAATTCTCATGTTCTTTGTTTTTGTGCTTTGTCTTTCTTCTAGTGATCCTATTGATCTTATGCAATTGAATTATACTGCTATAATTGTATGAAAAACTGACATGGTATCAGAGCAATACTAGAAGAAGCCATTGCCGGAACCTAGGGTTTCATCTTTTGAGGCCTTCCCTCATCAATTTGGCAGAAAAATAGCCTTGGAAACTTAGCTCTCGGGAGGGCACATCTTTTGGTGAAGGTAGAATCCAATTTTGAGAAGTTTCAATTTTGACATAATTCTGCAGCTGGGGTAGTTACCGTAGAAATTAGCGTTTCAAGTTTTGTGTTGTTCCTGTTATCACATATATAGTAGCCGGGCTACCATACATTATTTTTCTCATTCCAGTACACTATTCAGCCAGTTCCCTTGCATTTGAGATGCTGAGATGAGCATCTATATTGGATCACTATCAGATTGTGGACAGCAGTTATATTCCCCATGCCATGACTGAGTTTCAGGACACTCAGAGAGATGCCCGATATAGCCATTATACCACTGGTACAGAGCAGTCAGTAGTGCCCAGAGTTACAGCAGCAGTTCCAGAGGACAGATGATGGTACAGGTTGATGTGCATTCAGGTATATGACTCAGCAGGTATACTATTGTGTTATGGTTAGATTGCTTTTATACTTATTCTTATAGCATGTCTTAGCACTTAGTGTCATGATCTGGCGATCATATAGATATTTGGACCTGGTTGACCTATTATATATATTACTGTCCCTACTCAGACTTAGAAGTTCACTATTCATACTCATTGGTACATACCCTCCTTAGGGAGAATAGAGGTGATCATTACACCATACTATGGCTTGCTAGTGTTGGCTTCATCTTTTCATTGTCTCCATCCATCCGTGGCCTACCTTTTAGATTATTACCTTGATTTGCTACTTGACTAGTGACATGGAGGATCTTTCCCCACTGTAGCCTCTGTATTGGATGAGCTTCCCTGTTTATTGTGTCTCGGCTCTGAGTTGGTGACAAAACTTACCTATGGTGAGTTGGAGTTCCTTGAGAATTCCCCCTAGTCACTAAAGTTGTGTTGGCTAAACCTGAAACTTTTAGTGCTGCCATCAATACAAAATCTGGAAAAATCAAATGCTATATCTTGTATATGAAAGAAATGCCAAATGAAAATGGCCATGAAAAATAAAATGTTATATCTTTTGGAAAAATAAATACCTAGGTAAACAAGCTGTCCATGACACACCTAGAAGTGCTCAGGTAAACAAGTGCCTTAAAAACACACCTGCAGCAGAAAGCCTAAAAATAAATGTAAATCTATGCAATGTGTTTGTAAACACACATAGATCAAGGCTATGGAAAACTCAGGCCCAAAAAGCAATGGAACTTAAATGTTATATCTAAACAATTGCTGGCCTTGCTTGTATTATGGATTGTGCGCATCTGTGAAGGTGAATAAACCCTCTTTAAACAACTCATCCATTTGTGAGACACCGCCATTCCCTGTGTTATTGCTCATTCAGTATATACTATGGTGTGTATTCCCTTTCCCTTGCCAAAGTGTCACAAAGTCAAGTTAGTCAAGTCATCCCTTAGCCTAGCCATTTATTTCAGCCTTCACCCTTCACTAGCAAATTGATCACAACTATGAAAGTGAGTATGATCCTGAAAGTCTAGTCTGAGTAATAATAATAACTAACGACACTATATATTTGGATTTAGATCGCCAGTCATGATTACTCCGTGTTATAGAAGCTATTTGAATAAATTGTAAAGCATGTATTGACCTTGACACCTTGCAGCAGCTATGGATGATAGTCTGAGTTGTATTTGGTCTCGGTTAGACCTAGTTTGACCATGGAGGACCATGGGACATGAGATGTTGGACCTTATGATGATATGGATAGATGATATATGGTCTATGTACACATACAGGATGATTCTATGCAGCAGCTACAGGGTTATGATGATGATTCTGGGGTTACAGCAGTGTTTGTATATATACAGCGCATTATTATTGGCCCTGTTCCGGTATATTGGATATTTATTTTGATCATGCAGAGACTCATATGGTGTATGAGTACACATCTTGGATAGATTTGGACCTTCTGAGTCCAATGGGACAGTTTGTTTTCAGTTCCGGGCACTTACAGTGATGATTTAGCCTCAGTAGGCTGTCCTAGTGCAGTTTTGGTCTGTTGGAGGCCCTGTCGGAGCAGAGATGACTTTTATCTGGTTGACCTAGGGCGCTGATGATGGAGGGGGTGGTCCAGCCACTTGTTTTTACCATATTACCCCCCTCCCGGACACATTGGTACCCTCACCTTGACAGCGCCATCACTCCAGGAGGCAGTTTGGGCAGTTTCACGTTTCCCGAGGCATTTCAGGATTGGTAGAAATGGCTATTGAGGAAATCGATTTGGGCTACTGAGGCAAAGTTATGGCATGGGATGATCAGTGATGATGGATCGGGACCTTTCACACCTCCTCCTGCAGTTTCAGCTTCATCGGGGCCCGCATCCATCACTTATGGCACTTTCTGTGGATATTTTGGGTCTTTTGAGGACCACGACTTCACCTTGGAGATACACGACTTCACCTTGGAGGCACGATTTGGTACTTTCATGATTGTTTATTGGTTATTGTGCCATGGGGATTGACCAAGGAGGGATAAAATTACCCCTTGGACCCACCATGAGCCTCTTATGATATTTGGTCATCATGATTTGGTGGGATTCCCCTCTCCTAGGGCGACTTTGTCCACTTATGTTATATTTTATGTGTGATCCATGTATTATGTTGTTGAGCTCATCTCAACCATTGATTAGACATTTGTATCTTTTAATCTTAGCCACTCATTCAAAAAGTGGTTAGGGTTTTGGTGCCTCTCCTTCCTATTTAAAGGAGAGAGCCTCTCATTGTAAAGGGAGTTTTGGCTCTGGATTATTGGAATAGAAAATTATTATTGCATCTATCTCCAATGTTGTGGTGAATGTTTTTGGTGTTCGTTCGTTGGTTCTTCCTTTGCACTGAGTTATTGGAGATCTTGTTTGCCATATCTATTGTACCACGATTTTGCATCTACAGGTGGAGGCCGATTTGCTTGGAGGAGGAGGTATTGGTAGGGGAAGACTCTCCCTACTTCTTCTTTGGAGCTCTTCGTTGGTAACAGGGAGTATTACTGTCCCAGGACCTTCTATTTCATGTTACTATTTGCATTTCGCTTGTATTTCTTCCATACTTGATCTTACTGATTGAATTTCATTCCTTGGTTTGACAGGTAGAGGAAGGCGCACTTGTGGACTAGGGCATCAACTTGGCAAGCAAATCAACAATCTCTCATTTGATCTCTGCGGGAATCTTCCTCAACATCAAGGCATCTCAACCACATCATTCAGGTATGATCTCAAGGTAAGTTCTATTTCCATAGTCTATCCAATTGTCAAAAAACTCTTAAAACCCTAATTAATTAAAACCCCAAATTTTACATTTTCTTAGATCTACTGAGATCTAGTGGGTTGTTGGGCATGATATTGAAAACCCACCTCTATAGCATCCACGGCATCCCGGATCTATAGTTTGGTGAGGATTGGCCTCCGTTTGACCCCTCTCCCAAGCCAACCTAGCTTCTCCCAAGGAAGGCGCACTTCACCATTTGAGCAGGTTGACCTAGATCTAAGCGATGGGTGTTTGAGATTCCACTTGATTTGACATCTACACATCAAATAACATACACCCAGGTTGTCCCTTTCTTGAAATTCACCTTGTGGGCCCCATTCCACATTTTAAGGGATTTAATTCCCATTTTGGACCACTTGGAACACTTAAACTCAGATCTACAAAGATCTAACCGGTGGATTGCCACGAAATTATAGATCCATACCCCTACTTGACTGATCTACCCGGATCTAAAGTTTGGATGCCATCCGACATGATTTGACCCACCTAAACCCTGATTGAAGCCTCCTTAGGGAAAGTCGCACCACCTTGGAGAAGTGAGTTCACTCACTTCGAGGAACTGGGTACTTGAGATTTTTGGAGATCTAAAACCGGAATAATTCAAAACCTAGGTCTAGACTGTCACTTTGTCAACTCTTGCCTTGGGGACTGCATTCCTTGTTTTAAGGGATTGTGGTCCACTTGGGTCAAACCTAGATCTAGACACATTTAATCATCAAGACCTATACTGTCCACTTATCTCATGTTGTAGGAGTCCTAAACCATAAAGTCAACCCTACTTTGACTCCACTTCCCAATTCCCAAGGCACTGGTTTAACTCCAAGACAACCCACTCTCCTAGATTGTGGGATTGACTTGTGGTTTGACTTTTGCATGGTGAACTATACCTTTGAAGACATCATGGACCATGGTCAAGATTGTCTCATGTACTAGTTAGCCCCAATCTAACCCCTAAACTATCCTGCATTGGACACGGTACCCAAGGCAGTGAATCTTTTGACATTGACCTAGTACACTAGCCCTAGATCTCATTTTAAACATTACAAGTCACTTTCACTTCAACCATGAACCAAAGCTATACCTATTGAACCCCTCACTTGGCTTGTGATTTCAATCTATAAGGTCTAGGATAAACCATACACCTAACTTCACTTAGAAATACCCTGATTTGGTGTCTTGGTTTTGATCTCTCCTGTCGGGAGTAGATCGGGTCTCCCCCTTTGTTGTCTGGGCTAGATAACATAAAGTGAAGGTTGCCTCGACTGGCGTGACAACCATATATTGGAGATCGAGGTGATCGGGGTTGCACCTTTTGAGTTGCCCTTCCCTATTGCCATCCATGACTGGATCCATCCATAGGGGTAACTACATCTTAGGTGATAACATTTTGGCGCCGTTGCCGGGGACGCAATAGGCTTACCTTGGTCCGACATATTTTTTTTTTTTAAAGCTCTCCTCCCCTTTCTCTTTGCCAAACATTTTGGCGCCGTTGCCGGGGAGGCAATAGCTTGCCCTAGTCCTTCCCGCATATACAAACGACACATATCTCGGTAGAAGAGTTAAATCTACCTGGCGACTCCCAATCGTGACTCCGCTGAGGAGCGAGCTCATTTACATCCTTACAACACAAGAAGTAAAGTAAACTTAGATCAAGTTGAAGGAACCCCAATCACCTATCGTAAAAGAGATCCTAAAGCACAACCATCAAACTTCCTTTGGAAATTGGTTAACGATTCTCCAAACAGAACTTTAGGATCCCCTTTGATCAAGTCGGTTCCTCCCTCATCACCTAGTTCAAACTTAAACACAAACTTACCAAATCCAATGGCCGGAACAAACCCGGGAAACCAGAATGTTCCTCCACCACAAGCTCCTAGGATTTTTGGAAGAAAAGCAAAACCATCTCCTTTAGACTTTTCCCAAATCCAGGGTGCACCCCATGACATGCCTGAAAAGTATTTTGAAAAGGTTCCCAGATTTGATGGAGTATCTGCTATATCAATTGAAGACCACATTGATAAAGTTTGGGAACACATGGAAGCATATGGAGCATCTGAGGAAGATGTTTTCATGAGGGGTCTTCTGGCATCCTTGGAAGGAGATGTTAGGAAGTGGTTTGACAGGTTGCCTGCCTCATCCATTGATGGGTATGATAACTTTGTCAACAAGCTAAACAGTGAGTGGTCCCGAAAGTTAGATGGGAAGTTTCTCTTACACCAACTTTTCGACATCAAGAAAAGAGAAAATGAAACAGTCCATGAGTTTAACATAAGATTTGACAAGACTGTAGCTGTTATCCCCGAAGAAATTAGACCAAAAGATCAAGCAGTTGTCATTCACTACTTGAATGCTTTTGAGGGATGGGTTGGTTATCAGCTAAAGGATAAAAACCCAAATGACTTAAAGACCGCTCAATCAAATGCTAAGATGGCTGAGCAAAATGTAGCATCCATGGGGAAACAAAACTTTTTCGATCAATTCACCCCATCCACTTCTAGATCTGACCCTAGACTTCGAAAACCAAAGGAACCTGTGAGTGTGCCAAAGGAATCCAAGGACACTCTAGAAGTCATGCAAGAAATGATGAAACAATTAACTGTCCTGACTAAGAATGTGGCAAGTTTGAATGACCCTGAGAGACATAGAAATCCTTATGGCCCTAAACCTTACTGGAATAATAATAGAAGGCCTGATGGGGATAGGGATAGGCGACGACCTGAGTATCCAGAAAACTCTGAAAAGAAGGAAGTCAATTGGTGTGATGAAGAAGAAGAGATACCCTCTGACACCATTGACCATGATGACCAACCAGAAAACATCAACTTTATAAATGACTTATCTTATGATGAAGACTTTGGAAGAATCCTTTTAGAAGAAGAGCCATGGGAGCAAGAAGATGATGTTATTGAAGAACCTAGCTCCACATGTTGTGCCTTAGAGCTCCCAAAACCTAAAGAGCAACCAAAGTATCAAATCTACAAACGAGGAACTACTTCCCAACCTTCTTTCCTTGATAAACATAAAAAGATTGATGAAGATAAAAAGGAAGAAGAAGATCTTGCCATAGATGATTATGATCTTAAGATTGATATGAAAAAAGAGCTAAGCAAGATAATGTGTAACATCCCTGTCACTGAATTAATGAAGGTCCCCTCTGTTAGATGCCAAGTAGAAGAATTTTTTAATGGTATTGGCCAAGAGAAAACTCCTGAACCTGTCCTAGAATCATGTCATATCCAAAAGCTTAGTGGAACACAACCTAGTGAAACAGAGAAGGATCCACCAATAAACATCCATTCAGCCATTTATGAAAGAAAAAGCGGTGGTCACTCCCCCTTTTACCTTACCTTGCACATTCAAAACATGCTCCTTCATAATTGTATGTTGGATTCTGGAGCAGCAATGAATGTTATGCCTTTACAAGTTATGAAGGAAATGGGACTCGAAGTGACTAGACCTTATGGAAATGTCTGTGGTATAGATTCCCGACGAGTACCGTCCTATGGCTTGATTAAAAACCTTAGGGCTGACCTTTTCGCATGTTCAGACATTTCTACTATGATGGATGTAGTTGTCATTGATTTACCCCCAGCATATGGAATGCTTTTATCTAGAAAATGGGCAGCTGGCCTAGGTGGATATCTCATGATGGATTTATCATTTATTTGTGTTCCCAACCCTGATGGAGCCTTGATTCGAGTTAACAGAGAACCTTGTTATAATGAGCATGTTGAGTCTTTTGATGAAGGGTTAAAAAACACATACGGGGATGAATTATTAAATAATGCTAAAACTAACCTTGTTGAAGATGAGGATGAATTGTATGAAGTTGATCAAAATATGTGTGTGGTCATGGAAGATTCTGATTCTTTTTGGGAAGACAAGCAAATGATTGAAATAATTAGAAATGATGTTGTTGAGGAAATAGATGAATTGAGAGGACATGAAAATCAACCCCAAGATCACGAACAAAACAATGAAACCATTCAAGAACCTGCTATAGAAAATCACACACTTGAAGGGGTTGAGGAAAACATTGAAAACCCAATGCATGAAGATGAGTTTGATGATATTAGGAGGGGAGAAAGAATTCCTTTCACTGTTAGGGAGTGGTTTGCCTTGACCGATCACAATAGAGAGAGAGAAAGACAAGGTCTTGCACCTATTTACCCATGGGAAAACAATCTTGCAACATCTACTAGGGTTGAAACAAATGAAGAGCCTGAAGCCACTTATTATTCCGATACAGAAGATTCTTTGTCTCATTTATCTCTAGAAGACGGTAGCCTTATTCAAGTCCATGATAACTCTCTAGGTTGGGAAGAGGATGCCCTAATTAATGATGCTCCTGAAGGGGACTATAATTTAAATAACCTTGCTATTTTCCAAACTCCTTCAGAGCCTCAAGGCCATACTTTATCTACATATCTGCATATCCCTAGTTTCCTCCTACCATCTGAGTCATCTAGTCATCATACTCATGATCTTTCTCACATTCCTACTTCCTCTACATTTCATTCTGAGTCAGTTTCTCCCAGACTGGAAAACATGGTTGTACCTGTTCCTTCAAGGGAAGGTTCTAGTCATAACACTGTCATATCTAAAGAGCCACTTCCCTTGGAAGAACATAGAGACTTCTTGACTGTAGGTAAGGTTGTTAAAAGAATTGTATCTCCCCATGGGGAAGAGCCAAATGAGGAAATCCAAGAAACAAGAAGGGAAGTTAGGGAAATCCTTGTTGGCACAGTTGCTATTTCTTTAGATGGTGGTCCACCCAGAATGGAGGCAGTTCCTTCTAGAAGAAACTCGAAGATTGTCACACCTCAACCGCAAAACCCTGCTGAAATCCATCCCATGCCTATTCGTAACATTGGAGTTATTCCTGAGTCAGTCAATGGAAATAATTTCCATTCGGGAAGTCAAGTCATCATTCCCAACCATTTACTGCATATAAGATCAGGACAAGCTGACGACTTATGGGTTGGACCTTTCACAGTAGAGCGATGCATTGATGGCATGTGCTTTCTGACCACTGGTAGTGGGCGACGTATCTTATATCCTGTCCATCAGAGGGACTTAAGGGATCACATCCCTGATCCCACATAGTTGGGATTTCTCTGCTTGCATTGCCTGGTAGAGTAGGGTAGGTAGGAAACCAAATAAGCCTACTTAGGCAGTAGTTAGTCTTTTCAGCCATTGAGTCTGGCACCTTTTTAGTCTCTAAGCTCCTTTGTAAGCTCCTAGTTTAACTGAGTACCTGTCACTTTTTCCTTTCCTGCACAATAAATTTCAAATTTTGCAAATTATGTTAGTACTTTAATTTACTTTATGCATTTATACTTTATGCATTTACATTTCTGACATAGAGTAGATTTTATTTCAGTTGATTTGTTATTTTTCCCACACATGCGGCATGAGGTATTTTGTTTAGATGTTTGTGAATGCAGAAAATAGGTTGCAAGAATAAAAGCTGGAAATAAAATGGTAGAGTGCTGGATCGTGGATGCGAGTAGCAGAGTTCGAGGACCAGAGATTCTGAGGTTCTCAAGCGCTCATTTCAGCAGAGCACTTGTCCCAGCCGGAGCCAGATGTTATCACATATATAGTAGCCGGGCTACCATACATTATTTTTCTCATTCCAGTACACTATTCAGCCAGTTCCCTTGCATTTGAGATGCTGAGATGAGCATCTATATTGGATCACTATCAGATTGTGGACAGCAGTTATATTCCCCATGCCATGACTGAGTTTCAGGACACTCAGAGAGATGCCCGATATAGCCATTATACCACTGGTACAGAGCAGTCAGTAGTGCCCAGAGTTACAGCAGCAGTTCCAGAGGACAGATGATGGTACAGGTTGATGTGCATTCAGGTATATGACTCAGCAGGTATACTATTGTGTTATGGTTAGATTGCTTTTATACTTATTCTTATAGCATGTCTTAGCACTTAGTGTCATGATCTGGCGATCATATAGATATTTGGACCTGGTTGACCTATTATATATATTACTGTCCCTACTCAGACTTAGAAGTTCACTATTCATACTCATTGGTACATACCCTCCTTAGGGAGAATAGAGGTGATCATTACACCATACTATGGCTTGCTAGTGTTGGCTTCATCTTTTCATTGTCTCCATCCATCCGTGGCCTACCTTTTAGATTATTACCTTGATTTGCTACTTGACTAGTGACATGGAGGATCTTTCCCCACTGTAGCCTCTGTATTGGATGAGCTTCCCTGTTTATTGTGTCTCGGCTCTGAGTTGGTGACAAAACTTACCTATGGTGAGTTGGAGTTCCTTGAGAATTCCCCCTAGTCACTAAAGTTGTGTTGGCTAAACCTGAAACTTTTAGTGCTGCCATCAATACAAAATCTGGAAAAATCAAATGCTATATCTTGTATATGAAAGAAATGCCAAATGAAAATGGCCATGAAAAATAAAATGTTATATCTTTTGGAAAAATAAATACCTAGGTAAACAAGCTGTCCATGACACACCTAGAAGTGCTCAGGTAAACAAGTGCCTTAAAAACACACCTGCAGCAGAAAGCCTAAAAATAAATGTAAATCTATGCAATGTGTTTGTAAACACACATAGATCAAGGCTATGGAAAACTCAGGCCCAAAAAGCAATGGAACTTAAATGTTATATCTAAACAATTGCTGGCCTTGCTTGTATTATGGATTGTGCGCATCTGTGAAGGTGAATAAACCCTCTTTAAACAACTCATCCATTTGTGAGACACCGCCATTCCCTGTGTTATTGCTCATTCAGTATATACTATGGTGTGTATTCCCTTTCCCTTGCCAAAGTGTCACAAAGTCAAGTTAGTCAAGTCATCCCTTAGCCTAGCCATTTATTTCAGCCTTCACCCTTCACTAGCAAATTGATCACAACTATGAAAGTGAGTATGATCCTGAAAGTCTAGTCTGAGTAATAATAATAACTAACGACACTATATATTTGGATTTAGATCGCCAGTCATGATTACTCCGTGTTATAGAAGCTATTTGAATAAATTGTAAAGCATGTATTGACCTTGACACCTTGCAGCAGCTATGGATGATAGTCTGAGTTGTATTTGGTCTCGGTTAGACCTAGTTTGACCATGGAGGACCATGGGACATGAGATGTTGGACCTTATGATGATATGGATAGATGATATATGGTCTATGTACACATACAGGATGATTCTATGCAGCAGCTACAGGGTTATGATGATGATTCTGTGGTTACAGCAGTGTTTGTATATATACAGCGCATTATTATTGGCCCTGTTCCGGTATATTGGATATTTATTTTGATCATGCAGAGACTCATATGGTGTATGAGTACACATCTTGGATAGATTTGGACCTTCTGAGTCCAATGGGACAGTTTGTTTTCAGTTCCGGGCACTTACAGTGATGATTTAGCCTCAGTAGGCTGTCCTAGTGCAGTTTTGGTCTGTTGGAGGCCCTGTCGGAGCAGAGATGACTTTTATCTGGTTGACCTAGGGCGCTGATGATGGAGGGGGTGGTCCAGCCACTTGTTTTTACCATATTACCCCCCTCCCGGACACATTGGTACCCTCACCTTGACAGCGCCATCACTCCAGGAGGCAGTTTGGGCAGTTTCACGTTTCCCGAGGCATTTCAGGATTGGTAGAAATGGCTATTGAGGAAATCGATTTGGGCTACTGAGGCAAAGTTATGGCATGGGATGATCAGTGATGATGGATCGGGACCTTTCACACCTCCTCCTGCAGTTTCAGCTTCATCGGGGCCCGCATCCATCACTTATGGCACTTTCTGTGGATATTTTGGGTCTTTTGAGGACCACGACTTCACCTTGGAGATACACGACTTCACCTTGGAGGCACGATTTGGTACTTTCATGATTGTTTATTGGTTATTGTGCCATGGGGATTGACCAAGGAGGGATAAAATTACCCCTTGGACCCACCATGAGCCTCTTATGATATTTGGTCATCATGATTTGGTGGGATTCCCCTCTCCTAGGGCGACTTTGTCCACTTATGTTATATTTTATGTGTGATCCATGTATTATGTTGTTGAGCTCATCTCAACCATTGATTAGACATTTGTATCTTTTAATCTTAGCCACTCATTCAAAAAGTGGTTAGGGTTTTGGTGCCTCTCCTTCCTATTTAAAGGAGAGAGCCTCTCATTGTAAAGGGAGTTTTGGCTCTGGATTATTGGAATAGAAAATTATTATTGCATCTATCTCCAATGTTGTGGTGAATGTTTTTGGTGTTCGTTCGTTGGTTCTTCCTTTGCACTGAGTTATTGGAGATCTTGTTTGCCATATCTATTGTACCACGATTTTGCATCTACAGGTGGAGGCCGATTTGCTTGGAGGAGGAGGTATTGGTAGGGGAAGACTCTCCCTACTTCTTCTTTGGAGCTCTTCGTTGGTAACAGGGAGTATTACTGTCCCAGGACCTTCTATTTCATGTTACTATTTGCATTTCGCTTGTATTTCTTCCATACTTGATCTTACTGATTGAATTTCATTCCTTGGTTTGACAGGTAGAGGAAGGCGCACTTGTGGACTAGGGCATCAACTTGGCAAGCAAATCAACAATCTCTCATTTGATCTCTGCGGGAATCTTCCTCAACATCAAGGCATCTCAACCACATCATTCAGGTATGATCTCAAGGTAAGTTCTATTTCCATAGTCTATCCAATTGTCAAAAAACTCTTAAAACCCTAATTAATTAAAACCCCAAATTTTACATTTTCTTAGATCTACTGAGATCTAGTGGGTTGTTGGGCATGATATTGAAAACCCACCTTTATAGCATCCACGGCATCCCGGATCTATAGTTTGGTGAGGATTGGCCTCCGTTTGACCCCTCTCCCAAGCCAACCTAGCTTCTCCCAAGGAAGGCGCACTTCACCATTTGAGCAGGTTGACCTAGATCTAAGCGATGGGTGTTTGAGATTCCACTTGATTTGACATCTACACATCAAATAACATACACCCAGGTTGTCCCTTTCTTGAAATTCACCTTGTGGGCCCCATTCCACATTTTAAGGGATTTAATTCCCATTTTGGACCACTTGGAACACTTAAACTCAGATCTACAAAGATCTAACCGGTGGATTGCCACGAAATTATAGATCCATACCCCTACTTGACTGATCTACCCGGATCTAAAGTTTGGATGCCATCCGACATGATTTGACCCACCTAAACCCTGATTGAAGCCTCCTTAGGGAAAGTCGCACCACCTTGGAGAAGTGAGTTCACTCACTTCGAGGAACTGGGTACTTGAGATTTTTGGAGATCTAAAACCGGAATAATTCAAAACCTAGGTCTAGACTGTCACTTTGTCAACTCTTGCCTTGGGGACTGCATTCCTTGTTTTAAGGGATTGTGGTCCACTTGGGTCAAACCTAGATCTAGACACATTTAATCATCAAGACCTATACTGTCCACTTATCTCATGTTGTAGGAGTCCTAAACCATAAAGTCAACCCTACTTTGACTCCACTTCCCAATTCCCAAGGCACTGGTTTAACTCCAAGACAACCCACTCTCCTAGATTGTGGGATTGACTTGTGGTTTGACTTTTGCATGGTGAACTATACCTTTGAAGACATCATGGACCATGGTCAAGATTGTCTCATGTACTAGTTAGCCCCAATCTAACCCCTAAACTATCCTGCATTGGACACGGTACCCAAGGCATTGAATCTTTTGACATTGACCTAGTACACTAGCCCTAGATCTCATTTTAAACATTACAAGTCACTTTCACTTCAACCATGAACCAAAGCTATACCTATTGAACCCCTCACTTGGCTTGTGATTTCAATCTATAAGGTCTAGGATAAACCATACACCTAACTTCACTTAGAAATACCCTGATTTGGTGTCTTGGTTTTGATCTCTCCTATTGGGAGTAGATCGGGTCTCCCCCTTTGTTGTCTGGGCTAGATAACATAAAGTGAAGGTTGCCTCGACTGGCGTGACAACCATATATTGGAGATCGAGGTGATCGGAGTTGCACCTTTTGAGTTGCCCTTCCCTATTGCCATCCATGACTGGATCCATCCATAGGGGTAACTACATCTTAGGTGATAACAGTTCCCTCCACAGATTTGGCTTGACCCTACCTTTTCTCAACTCGCCTTGCTAAGGCACATCTTCCTATGGGGTTAATTTCTGAAGAATCCAACTTTCATTTTTGACTTAGCTCCTGCTAGGGTTTCTGCTTCAGATCTGTAGTCAAGATGATTGGTATGAAGGTTGAAGATCATCTGGATGGGGCTTCCAATTTCATCTCTTGGAAGTCTAGGGTTCTTCTCTTACTAGAAGAAAATGATCTCTTGAAGTTTGTCAATGAGAAGGTCCTAGAACCAGAAGCTGAAGAAGACAAATCTCGCTGGAGAAAGAATGATGCCGGAGCAGGAAGGATTTTGGTGGACTTAGTTAGAGACCACTTGGTTCCTCAAATCTCAGGAAAGAAAACTACTAGAAAGATGTCAAAACCCTAAAGAAGCTATTTGAACATAGTAGCATCAATGTGACTCTCACATTGAGGAACCGGTTATCAAATATGAAGATGTCCAAGTCAGAATCAATTGCCTCATACTTCATGAGGATCACAGAACTAAGGGACAAGCTAAGTACCAATGGAGTTCCCATTGATGATAAGGAGCTTGTCAGTACTACTCTAAATGGTCTCCCACCATCTTGGGAGTCATTCATTCAAAGCATAAGTGGTCGAACCAAGATACCCAAATTTGACAATTTATGGGCAGATTGCATGCAGGAAGAGGCAAGGATAGTAGCAAGTCAAAGGCTCCATGGCACACAACCTGATAAGAATCAAGCATTCATGTCCCATGCCAAGAAAGGCAAGGGAAAGGGAAGAAAGTTATACAATCACAAGCACTAGAAGGAGATCAAGCCGTCCTCCAGATCATAAGAAGAAGAAGAAGGGTTTATCTCATATACAATGCTACAGGTGCAAGACCAATGTCACTATGCCAACAATTGCTTAAGCTCAAACAAGAGGAAGCATGCAGCCTCAACTGCTGATGTGGAAGAAGACCACCATCACAAGAAGCAAAGGAATGGAGTTCGTACATAATTCTTTTTCATATCAACATTATCAGGTACTATTCCCACCACAAGTGATACATGGCTCATAGATAGTGGTGCTTCTAGACATATGACTGGTTATAAAGAAATTTTTTCAGAAATAGTTGAGAAAGAATCCCATTTCTGTGTTGTAGTTGGAGATGATGCAAATTATACTGTGAAGGGATCTGGGGCTACCTCCCTTCAACTAGAGTCTAGTGACACATTACACTTGAGTGATGTGCTTTATGTACCTGGTATGAAAATAAATCTTGTCTCTATCTCAGCCTTGGAGGACAAGGGATATAAAGTTGCATTTTTAGGTGGGAAAGTGCTTGCTTGGTGCAACAACTCAAGCATGAATACAACCAAAGTAATTGGTGTAAGAGAGGAGAGCATGTACCGGTTGAGCACTCCACCAGCTCAAGCACTAGTTCATGATTCGAGCAGCATGGGTGAGCTATGGCACAAAAGACTAGCTCATATGAACTATAAAGCTCTTTCAACATTCAGAAGTGTTACCAACTCAGTTGCACTTCACTTGGACTTTAGTGAGCCGCCAGTGTTGCACAATTATTTGTGCTTATCAGAAGTTTAGAAGTTCCAGCGTTGGCCTTTTTTGGGCTATCTTTTTCATTTTTGTAATGTATGACCATGCCCCACAGGGTTTGTAATAAAGTGTTCTAGCATGGTGGTCTTTGAGTGACTCGGTTCCCTAGGACTTAACAACCAAACAAGGTATTCCAAGGAGTTTTTTCCCTTATCGATTATGCTTTGCCTTTAGGCGAGTATAATCGATGAGTTTTTCTCCTATACCTCCAAAGCTGGAATGCCTGAATTTGGCGGTTAGGCCTGGGGGGGTTATTAGAGTCCATTTTATAACATATATAAATATGCTAGAAACTATAATAAAGTCATATGGTCATATACTAGATCCCTAGGTGGTTAAAATCAACTTTTAATTTTTATTATTTTCGCGGTCGTGGACAATTTTTAAACTTTTACTAAAAAATTAATTTTTTCAATTAAGTAAACCATTTTTCCTATGGTTTAATTGACAAAATTCAAATTGTAATAATTAAGTGGTTTGTGGGTAGATTTTGATAAATGGAGGATCATTTTCTAAGTGAAAGCACCCATTTAACCCATAAACCCACTTTTCCTAAGTTTTGAGTAAGTATTTATCAAGAAAATTGGTATTTACTCAAATTCTCCAAAAAAAGATAAAATAAATATAAACAAAACATATTTATTAATAAAAGGACAAGTTCCTAAAACAAAGGAGGATGTCCAGAGTTGAATTGGAGTTTAAACTAAAGTGACCGGATAGTCAAGACTAAGTTAAATGAGCTCCGAAAGAGATGATTTCAATCTATTCAGTTAAGATCCAGTTAACTCTCAATGAAGGAATTCGCCCTCCTCTCTGCATGGGCGACTTTGTGGAATGGACGGTGAGGATTTGATGGTGATAATCTCTAAGAGGGGTTGCCTACCTCTGGGATAGGTGGCGCCCTCTCCTTCCTTTGGCATTGCAATCAACACCCACCAAGCTCTCAGTTAACTCCTCTCTCTATAGAAGTCGCCCTCCTTGATAAGTATGCCCTCCCTGCATGCATTTTGTTATGTAATGAAGAGCTGAGGTCCATTGTTATTCATTTGAAGGTGGAACCTCTGCTCACGCTGTATTGTAATATTTTATGAGTTTAATAAAGAAGGATTTAGAGGCTAGTCTAGTGATTGTCTTTGGTGAAGGATCTTCCTGCTTGTATACTTGAGGTAAACTGTATCATGTTTTCATATTCGTATTGTTGGGATTATATGTCTTTCAAAGGGAAGTGTTATCACCAAACTTGTAGTTGCCCCTATAAGGTGGATTCGTAAAGATGGTAGAGGGGATGGGCAACTAAAGAGGTTAACCAAGATAGCCTCGACTCCCAAATGGATGGTTGTCACACCAATCGAGGCAATCTTCACTTGATGTTGTCTTAGCCTGAGACAACAATGGGGGAGACCCAGATCTACTCTCGACAGGAGAGATCAAACCAAGACACCAGATCAAATCAATGGAGGATGAAGTAAGTAAGGTGTAAGGTGAAGCAAACCCTAGATCTATAGATGAAGTCACAAGGTGAGTTATGGGTTGGATCAAGAGGCTTATGAAGTATGAAATTGATCCAATGTGGAAATACAAGTGACTTATGAGATTAATTACTAGATCCAGAATCAAGGTACCAACAAATGATGAAAATATCCACTGCCTTGGGAACCGTGTCCAATGCAGGAAGGTTAAAGACAGGATTGGGGCTAACTAGTACCAATGGATAGACTTGATGAAAGGTATGACAGTATCAAAGTACCTATTATCACACAACTTGTAGTTGCCCCTAATGGTATCCTATCCGGGACGGTAGAGGAGACAGGCAACTAAAGAGGTGACCCAAGAGATGCCACGGTTCCCAATGCAAGGTGCGAGTCACGTCAACCGAGGCACTCTTCGCTTTAGGTCAAGGTGAAACAAGACCTAGGGGGAGACCCTATAACCAACCACAGTTGATTGGACCCAAACAAAGGTTTCTAAAGATAAGTAAATGAAGAGTTACGGAAACCAATGCAAGGCTAAGTGGACCTAGAAGTTGAGGTATGGTTGAGGGTGGTTTGAGAGATTGTTAGTGTTTCAACCAATGTATGATTTAGGCCACAAAGTTGGGTATGATGATAAGGTATAGTACCAAATGCTACCAAGTGGACCCTACTTTCTTGGGATATGTGAAATGGCCTAAAGTGGACCCACAAGGTGAAGCTAAGGGATGCAATTGGCACTAGATGATGTAAAATGAGTAGATCTATGGATCTAAGTTGAATTTAGGAGTACCCAAGTACCGGATCTAGGGTTTGACACAATTCCCAAGGAGTGCGACTTGCATTGAGGAGGACTAGTGCCTTGTTGGATGGGCTAATGGGGTCAAAAGGTATGTCAACGTGTAGATCGGGACACCTAGGAGCCAAGTCAAGTGAGCTAATTGAGATTTGATAGTTGGATCTTGCTAGATCTAGGTTTTTATGATGTGACCCTAAGTGGACCACAATCCCTTAAAACAAGGAATGCTACCCCCAAGGCAGATCGTCACAAAAAGATGTTCTAGACCTAGGTTTCAAGTTATGGCCGTTCCAAATCCACAAAAATCTCAACCACCCATGTCCTCAAAGTGGGCAAACTCACTCACCCAAGGAAGTGCGACTTTGGTCAAGGAGGGCTAAAAGGTGGGTTAAGTGGACCAAATCAAGTCCAATGGCCACCAAACTGCAGATCTAAGTGGCTTGACCCCCGATCTATGTAGATCCCAAAAATCAAGTCAATCCAAGGGTTAGATCTTAGTATATCTGAGTTTTAAGGTGCCAAGAAATTCAAAAGGGGGTTTTAATCCCTTAAAACGTGGAATGATGCCCACAAGGTAGAAATCACCAAAGTAACAATCTAGGGGTAGGTTATCAAGTGTCTAGATTGCAAATCAAGTGGGATCTCACCTACCCATGTGCTAGATCTAACCAAACAAGCCTCTCCTAGGGAAGTGCGATTTGGTTCAAGAGGGCTTTTTGCCTTGAAAAGTGTGTCAATTTTAACCCAATCACCACCAAACTATAGATCCCATTAGGGGTGGATACTATAGAGGTGGGTTCTTAAAATCTCTTCAAAAGCAAGGCTAGATCTAAGTAGATCTAGGAAAAACCAAAAACAAGGGTTTTAATCAATTAGGGTTTTTATGATCTAGAAATTATGGATGATTCAAGGAAGAAGAAGATCATACCTTTGGAGCATACCTGGATGAAGAGATGGATGCTAGTTGAGATGAGGATTACTTTTGCCAAAGATCAAATGGAGAATTGTTGAAGCCCTCTTGCCAAATCAATTTTTCCAAGCCACATATGAGTCCCTCTAACCTGTCAAAACCAAGGAGCAAAGCATCAATCAGATTAACATGTTGAGGGTAGATACAAGCAAGAGAGAGATAAGCATAGAATAGTTGGCACAAAGACAAAACTACTCCCTGTTTAACCAAAACGTCTTCCTCCAAGCTTGAAGGGCAAGCCTCCCCACCAATTCGCACTTGTCCAAAACCATCCTTTTAACCTGTAAAAAGATATGGCAAATATTGCAAGATAGCTACAATAGATCCTCCAGTGCAATGGACAAAAGCATTTACAATCGAAACAACCAACATCCACTCCAATCCAAGCATATACTCCAAAAGATAGAAATTTTCTTCCAAGAGCCAAGAGCCAAAAATCTGTAGATGATTTTACAATGAGAGGCTCCCTCCTTAAATAGGATGGGGAGAGAGTACAATCCTAACCACTTTTTACATGAGTGGCTAAGATTAAAAGATCAAAAGATCTAATCAACGGCTAACAATAAATCATAACAATACATCACATGGATCACCCAATATAATGATGGCGCCCCCACTAAATGGTACAAAAGGAGGATGACGTCATCCACTAGAGGGGTAAAGGTACAAAGATCCACCTCATAATGACTAGGACATGATAAAATAAGCGCATGGTGGGGCTAGGAGGCATCAATCCTTACTAGCTCATCCCCAAGGCACAATAAAATAATAAAATATGTCCAAGATAATATAAATGATCAAATCTTTCCTCAAAATCTGTGACAGACAAGCAGTAAAAGACCTCCTGTGATCAATGCGGGCATACCCACATGGTGAAAACTGGCTGGAAGATAGTGAGGTCACCCTGGAAGACCTCTGTGAAAACCAAATGCCAAAACCTTGCCTCAATTGCCCAAATCGAATTCCTTAGTGACCACTTTATCCCATTTTTTAACTGCCTCGGTAACTGTGAAAGTGCCAAAACTGCCTCTTAGGGCATCTGCGTTGTCCATCTGAGCCCACCAGGATCTCCAGAAGGGGGGGTAAATGGTAAAAACAAATGGCTGGACCACCCCCTCCATCATCAGCGCCCTAGGTGAACTGGCCTCTCATGGCCCCTGCTGCTCAGGCTGGGAAATCAGCCCCAAATCTGGTCAACAAGTGTAAAACTGCATCAATCACTGTTAGAAGTGCCCGGAACTGAAAGCTAAGTGTCTCATTGGATCCAGAAGACCCAAATCCACTAGGAATGTGTACTCATACACCATGGGTTGCCCTAATGGGCCAGCTGTAGGGTCAACCATATATGGACAATGCATAATCTGCTGATATGAAGTAATAATAAAACCTGCTAAACTGCATCAATCATCATCTGCATCATATGTCCATCATATGATCTCATCATCAAGTATGTGGGACCATGAATCATCATCAATAAGCATATATATATGGCCCACATCATCACGGATCCCAAGAATATACAACCAAGGATAAATCACATTAGTAGACTAAGACAATGCTTCTCTAATCATTCTCACAGCCAAGCTCAAAGTATAACATCCATTCAGTGGCATTGATCAAGTTAGCATATTCCTTTGTTATAAAATTACTTGCACAATAGTTCAAATGACAAACTCACCCATTGGATATGGTCAAACTGCTAGTGAAGGATGAAAGCTAGGAACAAGGTTGGGCCAAGGGGTTGACTTGTCTAACTTAACTCAAAAATACTTTGGACTGGGAGAAGGGGGAAGCTACAAACTCTGTGTTGGACAAAATAACACGGGGGATGGCTGTGCCTCACAAATGGATAAGTTGTTCAGAGAGTGCTTATTCAACTTAGGCATCATGTCTACATCAAGTTGATCCAAGTTCATTAGGATCATTCAATTTCATTTCATGGCCTTTTTGGCCTACATAACCCTTCGGATTTCAGGTGTGCTGATAAGCACAACTAGTTGCAGCTTGCATCCAGGGCATGTTTTTTTTCAAATACATATAAGGTCAGCAATTGTTTAGATATAACTTTTAAGAGCCATTGCTTTTTGGACCTTTCTTATACTCTTCGAGGAGTATTTTTAGCTGTTCATCGCTCTTGCCCCTTTTTTTTAAGTTTCCATGGGCGAATTTATAAGTTTCCATAGGTAGAACATGAGCTTTCAGTTTTAGCCAACAACATCTCAAGTGACTAGGGGGAGTTCGAGCCAATGCCAAACATCGGGACAACCGAGCAGAATGATTTAGGCCTACAATCCAACTCACCAAAGGCAAGTTTTGTCACCAGCTTAGAGCCGAGACACTGAACATACAGGGATGCGGTCCAAACACAGAGGTAGAAAAATGGGGAAGTCCTTAGTATCAGAAAGTCAAATAAGACATGCCAAGGTTTAAAGTCAAATAGGAAAGTCATGTATGGATGGAGTCAAGTGAATATGGAGCCTACACTAGCAGACAACTGGTGTCGGGAAAGACCATATCTATGTAAGGTGGAAAACCAGTGGGTTTTGTTAAATGACCTAACTGTGCAAGCAATTGTCCATTTTATGATTTATAGTTCATTTTAAACAGTTTGCCACATCAAGAATAATATACCAAGCAAATGCTGTGAACATGAATAAATCATCAAGATAATAATCCACAGTCAGTGATAACAAATCCATAGATCATAGAACATCATCATAATAATAATCATCATGTACTATCTGAAACACCGCTGCAATACATCTCTAGGCACTGAACTGAAACTGTATGGGATAAAGGGTCACATCGGTTATCAAATCTGAACTCTCAAGGCTTAGCCTTGACACAAGGTCTAACATAAATCTGAATAATATACTGCTCTGATCATGAGTGATCCAAAATATATAGCCATGCTCTGGAATAATGGAAGCTCTGGAATGTGCAGATATCTGCTGAACAAGGATAGTATCCCTGCTACTATAGTGTGATAACAGTACCCAAGCATCAGAGAAAGTATCCAACCACAAGAAGAAATGGCCAATTGAGGAATGCACATGGATTGAGGGATTAGTGCCTTGGAGTTTGGGCCTTGTGGAGTCACCCAAGCATGACGCCTAGGAGAACCCACTTTGGGTTTGGTCCAAGTGAAAATACCCATAAAGGATTTGCCAATTGATCAAGGGGTTTGATCCATGGATTTTTCTGATTATTTTAAGTGAGGGTTTTAACAGTAAAATAATGATGCCAATGGATTGGAACTAAGAAATGGAGAACAAACCTATGGATCTTACCTAGATAACCTTGTAGATGCCTTGATGATGATGATCTATGCCTTTTCGATCAATTTGAGAAGATTTGGATGAGTGTTTTATGCAAATCGATTTTCCCAAGGAAGCCAATGCGCCCTCCCTCCTGCACAACAAACATCAACAATATCATATTTGATGCATCAAGAAAAATAGACAAATGCTACAAGAGAAATAACAAGAAAAAACCATAGATCACAATGATACTAATGATAACCCCCTGATACAAGCGATGCCAAACAAGCGAGTTGAGGAAGCTTTGCAAAAACGCCCAAGTGAAGTCGCCCTCCTGTAGACAAGACAAAGTTTCCACAAAATATAGATCTCACCACAAATACTCAAATGCTAGGATGCAATAGACTTTCCAATCACCATCGAAGAACACTAGATGCAAAGGAGACCCAAGAATTTCCACAAGAAAGTTTTTCTATTATTAGGATTCCAAGAGCCAAAGACCCTTTATAATGAGAAGCTCTCTCCTTTAAATAGGATGGAGAGATACCGAAACCCTAACCACCTTTTGAATGGATGGCTAAGATTAAAAGATCAAAATGTTATAATCAATAGTTGAGATGAGCTCAACAATAAAGTACATGGATCAATATAAAAATATAACATAACAACGGACAAATCACCCCTAGGAGAGGGGGTCCCACTCAACATGCTAAAATAAACATGAATAAAGCTCATTGGTGGGTCTAGGCGGCAATGTCTAACACCCCTAGTGTGTCCCCATGGCACAATAACATCACCTGACCAAGCTAGACACCAAATCGTGCCTCCCTGGGAAAGTCGTGAGCCTCCAAAGGCTTCAGAAAACCATGAAATGTGCCGGAGAAATGGGTGTGGCTCCCACTAAATGCTGAAACTACTGGAGAAGGGGTGGAAGACATCACACTCATCATCAAAACTCATCCGTTGCCATTTCCTTGCCTCAGTAGCCCAAATCGAATTCCTCAGTAGCCATTTTCACCATTTTTAATTTGCGTCGGTAATTGTGAAACTTCCCAAACTAATACCTGGAGTGCTTGCGCTATCGAATTGAGCCCACCAAGCTCTCTGGGAGGGGGGTATAATGGTAAAATCAAGTGGCTGGACCACCCCCTCCTCATACAGTGCCCTAGGAAAACCAGTCACATCCTCTCTCTGCTCTGACAGGCCATCTGACATGGCAACACTGCACCAGAATGATAAACTGAGGCAAACCATCACTGTGACTGCCCGGAACTGAAAACCAACTGACTCATTAGACTTAGAGAGCCCATATCCATCTAAGGTGTGTACTCATACACCTTATGGATCTCTGCATGATCATATAAAATATCCAATGTGCTCAGATAGATAAAATAATAATAATTTGTAAAGTGCTGAAAACCACAAATCATCATCACAAACCTGTAACCACTGCATAGAACCATCTGGGGACCTGTACTAGACCACATATCATATCTTTGTATCATCCGAGGTCTATCCACCTCATGTCCTGTAGTTGACTTTGGTCAAACTAGGTTTGACCAAGTCAACATGACCAATAATATGACCTAGGCTGACATCAAACTGCTGCAAGTGTTAGAGGTTAAAACATGCTCTACAAATCATTCAAGTGATAATTATAACAAGTAGTAATCATTTCTTTGGCGATCTAATAACCAATTATAAAGTGTTTTTAATATTTATTATGACTCAGACTAGACTTTCAAGACCATACTCACTTCATAGTTGTGACCATTTTGCTAGTGAAGGGTGAAGGCTGAAACTGAAAGGGCTAGGCTAAGGGATGACTACTAACTTGACACTGTGACACTTTGGATATGGAAAGGGAATACACACTCTAGTGTATGCTGGACAAGCAGTAACACAGGGGATGGCCATGTCTCACAAATGGGTAAGTTACTTCGGAAGTGCTTATTCACCTTGACAGATGCCTACAACTCACATCCAAGCTGATACAGCGTCGTGAGGATCTTTTCTAGAGCCGCCATGACCAGTTGTCCGGCAAACCGTAACTTGAGACTCTAGGGGACATAACTCGAGCTGTCCCTTACTCCATCTCACATGATAACTCGCAAGCTAGTGAGGAATATAATCAATACAAGTGAGGCCAGCAATCGTTTAGATATAGAGTTTAAGAACCATTGCTTTTTTGGGCCTTTGAGTTTCCATAGCCTTTGATCTATGTGTGTTTAGAAACACATTGCATAGATTTACATTACATTTATTAGGCTTTCTATCCATGTGTGTTAAAAAATACATTCTTGGATTTGCATTTCACATTTAACTTTCAAAGCCAATTTCATTAGGCTTGCCTTTCATTCACGAGTGTTAAGAAACACTATCTAGAATGGGCTTTCACATAAGATATACATTTCATTTCCATATACACTGTATTGATGGTAGCACTATCTGTTTCAAGTTTAGCCAACACAGCTTAGGCAACTCAGAGCCGAGACACAATAAACAGGGAAGCTCATCCAACAAAGAGGCTATAGTGGGGGAAGGTCCTCCATGCCACTAGTCAAGTAGTAAGTCGGGATAATTAACAAACTGGAAGGTAATGGATGGGTGGAGACAATGAATAATGAAACCGACACTAGCAAGCCAAAAGATGGTGAGAATGATCACCTCTATTCTCCCTAAGGAGGGTAAAACCAATGAGTATGGGTCAAGAACTTATAAGTCTGAGTGGGGACAATATATATAATATAAAGATACAACCAGGTCCACATATCTATATGATCGCTAGATCATGATACTAAATGCTAAGAGATGTCACAAGAATGAGTATAAAAGGAATATAATCATAACACAAAAATAATACCTGCTGGGTCATATACCTGTGCATAATAATCTGAACCATCAGTTATCCACTGAGAACCTGTTGCTGCAACTCTGGGCAATATATACTGCTCTGTAAATGGCTAAATGGCTACATTAGTCCTCAAATCCAAGTTTCCTGAGACTCAGTCATGGCATAGGAATAACACTGTTGTCCATAATGAAACAATGATCCAATGTAGATGCTCATCTCAGCATCTCAAATGTAGGGAACTAGATGAAAAGTGTACTGGAATCTGAAAAATAGAATATGGTAGCCTGGCTACTATATATGTGATAACATTTGGCTCCAGCTGGGACAAGTGCTATGCTGAAAAGAGCGCTTGAGAACCTTAGAATCTCTGGTCTGCGCACTCTGTTACTCGTATCCTCGATCCAACACTCTAGCTTTGCATCAACTACCAAAATGACACCTGCTATTTGCAAAATGTCCAGAGCTATACCAAACTCACAGACCAGTCGTCAAAACAATGCATGTATATACATAAATCTAAAATAAAAACAATACTGAAGCTGAAATGCAGAAAGTAAATCTAATCTACTAGCATAACTTGAAAAAGTTTTAATTTATTTTGCAGGAAAAGAAAATGGCAAGTACTCATGGCTAAACTAAGAGCTTCAAAGGTGAGCTTGGGAAAAGATGAAAAGGTGCCAGACTCAATGGCTGAAAACTACACTGCTGCCCAAGTGGGCTTATTCAGGTTCTACCTACTCTAACCTACCAGGCAAGGCAAGGAAAGCAAGGCTCATGCAATGGGCAGGAAGTAATGGTTTAGTAAAAGCCCATTCACAGGAAGTTCAAGTTCATCTCCATCCAAAGTCTCCAAATAAACTGATCGCCTTCTAGCTATCCTTGACACTCGATAAGGACCCATCCAAATCTTTTCAAACTTTCCATGGTTTCCAAGCTTCTCCTTTAATTTGTCCCACAATAAAACTATTTCTCTTATTCCAAACTTTATATCTCTTGTTCTTTGATCAAAGGTTCCTTTAACTCTTTCTTGCTCAATAACGGTTTTGTCAAATGCCATCCTTCTTACTTCATCAAGCTCTACTAACTTGTCAATTCTTGCTTGAAATGCTTCTTGATCTGAAGTACATTGTTGCAACAACTTGTAAATTGTGATTTGCAAATTAATTGGGAGCCTACAATCTTGCCCATAAACCAGTTCGAAAGGAGATTTACCTGTAATCCTTTTAACTGTCGTTCTATCAGCCCACAATGCATACTTCAATTTGCTATCCCAACTTCTCTTATTTTCTCCCACCATTCTTTTCAAAAGCTTAATCAAATTCTTCTTACTAGATTAAGCCAGACCATTACCTTGGGGATAATAATTAGATGAATGGGATAGCGTAATTCCATGATTCATGCAAAAGCTAGACATCTCTAGTTTGCTAAATGCTTTAGCGTTGTTAGTGGTTATCTTCATAGGACATCCATACCGAGAGACAATGTTTTCTTCTAGGAATTTGACAACTACTTCAGCTGTGCATTTCTTAGTTGGTACAGCTTCAACCCAACGAGTAAACTAGTCCGTGCAAGTCAAGATGTATTTATATCCATTACTTGAATTCTGATCAAAAGGCCCAATAAAATCCATACCCCACTGTTGAAAAGGAGTTTCTATTACAATCGGGTTTAAAGGAAAGGCTCGCAACCTTGGTTTTCCTGAGAAGAACTGACACTCTTGACATGTTCTAACAAAAGAGTGCACATCCCTGAAAAGTGTTGGCCAATAATAACCTGCTCTCATAATCTTTGCAGCAGTTGTTCTAGGTGCATAATGTCCACCACAAATACCCGAATGCATTTCTTTAATGATGGTTTTAGATTCTTCCACATTAACACATTTCAGAATTATCTCATGAGGGTTCCTCCAACGAGGACCATCCTGAGTTAATATATACTTTTTAGCTTTTAACCTTCAAGCTCTCCTTTGGTGGTCTACCAAATAATCAGGGCAAGACAAATTCCTCAAGAAATAGACAATATGCTTATACCATTCATGGTCTTCATCAATATGCAAAATATGGGATTTTTGCTCACTGGCAAGATTAACTGCATGACTACTACCTTTCTCGGTTAGTAATTGGGATAGACCTTGTCCTTTCACAATTTTAATGGGTTTGATCTCTAAATCATATTCTTGGATTCGTGAAATCCAGTTTCCTCGAACACCTATACCATCTGCTTGTGACAAAACATCCTTAACTACTTGATAAGGCACAAAAGCTTTGATTTTAGAGTACCCTACGTAAGTTCTGAAATGTTTTAGGGCTTTGACTAAAGCGTAGGCTTGCTTCTTCGTAGTGGTGTATTTTAATTCAGCATCTCTCAAATTTTTACTCATAAAAGCTATGGGCTATTCATGATTTTTACTGTTCTTTTGCAACAAAACTCCAACGATGGTATCTTCGGAAGGGTATGAGTAGATCAAAAATTCCTTGCTGTAATCAGGACAAGCTAATACAGGAGCAGTTGAAATGGCTTTCTTTAGTTTAGCAAATGATGATTCACAGGTTTTGTCCCAGATAAACTTCACATCCTTCTTCAGAAGAGCGTTTAGAGGTTTGGCTAACTCTGCTAAGTTCAGAATGAATCCTCGGACAAAGTTTATTTTTCCAAAGAAGGATTGAAGGGAAGCAACATTATGGGGTGTAGCAATAGCATTAATGGCTTGGACATGTTCAGGATCAATCCTGATACCTTCTTTAGACACAATATGTCCCAATAACTTACATTCATCAATTCCAAAAGTGGACTTTTTCGGATTCAGAGATATACCAAACTTCCTACACCGATCAAAAACTTTCCTTAAATTTTTCACATGATCGTCTCGTTCTTTGGAGAAAACTGTTAGGTCATCTTGATAAATGGCAATAATCTTTCCAATGAGGTCATTAAAGGCCTGATCCATAGCACTCTGAAAAGTTGAACCAACATTTAATAATCCAAAAGGCATTCTTATGTATTCAAAAGTTCCCCATAGAGTTGTAAAAGTTGTTTTTTCTCGATCTTCCTTTTTAATATGCACGTGATTATATCCTGAAAAATCTAACATTGACAACATTCTTGCCCTTGTAACACTCTGCAATAAATTTTCCATATTTGGCAAAGGGTAGTTATCTTTAAGAGATTCTTGATTTAGATTTCTAAAATCTATGCATATCCTAATTTCACCACTTTTCTTTCTTACAATTACAGGATTGGAAACCCAAGTAGTGTGTCGGACTGGTCGGATAATTCCAGCAGCTAACATCTTTTCAAGCTCTTTCTTAATCAAGGGAGCTAATTTAGGATTAACATTTCGCAACTTTTGTCTATAGGGTTTTGCTCCTTCATTCAATGGGATGGTGTGCTCAATAATAGTAGGATCAAAAGTTTTAAGATCATCATATGTCCAAGCAAAGACATCCTTGTATTCTCTAATCAAATTTTCAATGGCTTTTCTTTCCTTTGGGGAAGCATTCTTTCCGATCTTAATCATTTTAAGAGAGACTGGGGTTCCAATGTTGATCTCTATGACCTCATCTACTAGTTCAACTTGTTTACCTTTATATTCATCATGCCTATTGAAATTCTTCTCTAAGGGGATTGCTAACTTCATAACATCAACATCTTGCAAAGAAAGGTTGTTTACTTTGTCTTCCAAATCAACATTGCAATTTTGAAAATCATCTGTGCATTGTAAGAATGAAATGATCTGAGCATCATTATCAAATATTTGCTAATGATCTTGATTATCAAGAACCGATGGTCTAAATAATACTTCAACTTTACACTCCTTTTTAAGGTGATCCGGGATTTCAAAAGTGCATGCTATTACTGATAATGCATCAGCCAAGGTATTCTCCTCTCTTGGAAGCGCTCGGATTGCAAAGGCATCAAACATTTCAATGGTATCCCAAACAACATTTCTATAATCTCTAAGTCTATTGTTCTTGGCTGCAAATTGATTTTTGACTTGGGATACAATTAAATACGAATCACCAATAACACTTAGGAATTTAATTTTCTGATCTCGGGCAACCTCTAATCCCAAAAGCAAGGCCTCATACTCAGCTACGTTATTTGTGGCTTCAAACTCAAGACAGAAAGAGAAATACTTTTCTTCTCCAAAGGGGGAAATAAGGACAATCCTAGCTCCAGCACCATGCCTAGATTTAGCTCCATCAAAATGCATCTTTCACACTTGTCTAGGAGGAAAAGGATGTTGTCGAGGCTCTTCCCAATAATTTTCCAAAACCATATAGTTTCCAACTTCCTCTGTAGGATGCATGGCTTCTTCAAAAAGATGCTCAGGGGTCTCTACATGTTCGGTCATAGGTTTTTCATTTACTAACTTATAGAAGGCATTTCCTCCGATAGGGATGGTGGCATATGAAAGGTCCATTTGGATGCTTCCTCCTAATTTAGCAGCCCACTCTCTAGATAACAACATTCCCCACACATTAGGTATATCTAGAACTAAAACATTCATGCTTATTTCAATCTCTGGATATGCTGCTAGCTTCATCTTTAAATTCTCAATTACCCCTTTCGACCGACCAGGTCTAGAGTCCATCCCACACACGTTCTTAAACTACCGAGATGGCTTTAGCTCTAGCTGTTCCATTACCTTTAGTGGCATAATATTAACCTCTGCTCCCGAATCTAACATGCAGTTGTGTAGAATCATTTGATTTATTTCTGAAGCTATGTAGAAAGGTGGATGACCACTACCATTGTCAGTCACACTTTGAATCATGACAGGAGGGTCTTCCTCTACTGGTAATCTTTTAGGAACTTTAGTTTTAGGTTTGATTCCTAGAAACTGAGTAGCTTGGTTAAATAGAGAAGGGATCTTTAACAGTTCATCAAGAGGCTTAGGGATATTCGGTTTAGACAAGAAGTTGCTTAGGTCGACCTTTAAGTTACAAGGTTTTCCTTGGTCCTTGGCATTTGTTTTTAATCCCAATAAATGCATTACCTGCGCTCTAACAGAAGGGATGACTATGAGTTCTTTCAAAGACACCATGACTGAAGACCCATAAAGTTTTCCTAGTATATTCGTATTTAGACTTTCTTGTATTACAGGAGAAAGTTCTTTGCCAGGGAGACTTACTTCCTTTCTCTGCATTGGTTCTTTATTTTGAGGTCTAGCAGGGCTTGGACTTATTATCTTCCTAGTCTCTTGGAATGTCATTCTTCAAGATGCCCTTAGAAGGAGCATTGGGTGACTGCAAAGGAGTCTTACAAATGGTATTCCTTTGCTCGGGAGAATTTTCTTTTATGATCGGCTTGTTATTATCTTGATTATCTGAAGGCTTCCTTGCCGATCTAGTTTGAGGATAATCATTGGTATACACATTCTCAGAAAGTTTATGGAGATGTTCATAACGTCTCATATTTTCTTTTTGCTGATTTAAAACCAAGCCATACAAATTTTGTATCAGCTTGCCCATTTCAATCATCATTTTCATGATCATATCATTTTCTAAGTCGCTCTCTCTAATGTAAGGCATGACTCTAGAACTTAAGATTAATACGTTGGGTTCGGTCCTCAGTGGAGTCGCCAGGTGAACCACACAAGTAATTCACCGAAATGAAATATGTCGTAGGAGAGGTAAGATGAGTGAATTACGATGGTGATTGATAAAATTATGGAATTAGAAATGCAAACACCAAGGAAAAATACCGGATGCGATAAGATATGGAGTAACGCACAGACACTCGCAGACACCGAAGGTAAGCCTCTACCTCCCCGGCAACGGCGCCAAGATGTTATCACCAAACTTGTAGTTGCCCCTATAAGGTGGATCTGTAAGGATGGTAGAGGGGATGGGCAACCAAAGAGGTGAACCAAGATAGCCTCAACTCCCAAATGGATGGTTGTCATGCCAATCAAGGCAATCTTCACTTGATGTTGTCTTAGCCCGAGACAACAATGGGGGATACCCAGATCTACTCCCGACAGGAGAGATCAAACCAAGACACCAGATCAAATCAATGGAGGATGAAGTACATAAGGTGTAAGGTAAAGCAAACCCTGGATCTATAGATGAAGTCACAAGGTGAGTTATGGGTTGGACCAAGAGGCTTATGAAGTATGAAATTGATCCAATGTGGAAATACAAGTGACTTATGAGATTAATTATTAGATCCAGAATCAAGGTACCAACAAATGATGAAAATATCCATTGCCTTGGGAACCGTGTCCAATGCAGGGAGGTTAAGAACAGGATTGGGGCTATCTAGTACCAATGGATAGACTTGATGGAAGATATGATAGTATCAAAACACCCAAGTCTCAGAGACAACATCAAACCATAGGAAAAATTGACCAATTGAGGAATGTGCATGGATTGAGGGATTAGTGCCTTGGAGTTTGGGCCTTGTGGAGTTACCCAAGCATGACGCCTAGGAGAACCCACTTTGGGTTTGGTCCAAGTGAAAATACCCAGACTTGGTTTGCCAATTGATAAAGGGGTTTGATCCATGGAATTTTCCGATTATTTCAAGTGAATATTGACGGTAAAATAATGATGCCAATGGATTGGAACCAAGAAATGGAGAACAAACCTGTGGATCTTACTTGGATAACCTTGTAGATGCCTTGATGATGATGTTCTATGCCTTCCCGATCAATTTGAGAAGATTTGGATGAGTGTTCTATGCAAATCGATTTTCCCAAGGAAGCCAATGCGCCCTCCCTCCTACACAACAAACGTCAACAATATCAGATTTGATGCATCAAGAGAAATAGACAAATGCTACAAGAGAAATACCAAGAAGAAACCATAGATCACAATGATACAATGATAACCCCCTGATACAAGCGATGCTAAACAAGCGAGTTGAGGAAGCCCTGCAAAATCGCCCAAGTGAAGTCGCCCTCCTGTAGACAAAACAAAGTTTCCACAAAATATAGATCTCACCACAAATACTCAAATGCTAGGATGCAATAGACTTTCCAATCACCATCAAAGAACACCAGATGCAAAGGAGACCCAAGAATTTCCACAAGAAAGTTTTTCTATTATCAAGATTCCAAGAGCCAAAGACCCTTTACAATGAGAAGCTCTCTCCTTTAAATAGGATGGAGAGATACCAAAACCCTAACCACCTTTTGAATGTATGGCTAAGATTAAAAGATCAAAATGTTATAATCAATGGTTGAGATGAGCTCAACAATAAAGTACATGGATCAATATAAAAATATAACATAGCAATAAACAAATCGCCCTTAGGAGAGGGGGTCCCACTTAAAATGATAAAATAAACATGAATAAAGCTCATGGTGGGTCTAGGGGGTAATGTCTAACACCCCTAGTGTGTCCCCATGGCACAATAACATCACATCATCAAGCTAGACACCAAATCGTGCCTTCCTGGGAAAGTCGTAAGCCTCCAAAGGCTCCAGAAAACCATGAAATGTGCCGAAGAAATGGGCGCCTATCCCACTAAATGTTGAAATTGTTGGAGAAGGGGTGGAAGACATCACACTCATCATCAAAACCCATCCCTTGCCATTTCCTTGCCTCAGTATCCCAAATCGAATTCCTCAGTAGCCATTTTCACCATATTTAATCTACCTCGATAACTGTGAAATTGCCCAAGCTGATACCTGGAGTGCCTGCGCTGTCCAATTGAGCCCACCAAGCTCTCTGGGAGGGGGGTATAATGGTAAAATCAAGTGGCTAGACCACTCCCTCCTCATACAACGCCCTAGGCAAACCAGTCGCATCCTCTCTCTGCTCTGACAGGCCATCTGACATGGCAAAACTACACCAGAATGATAAACTGAGGCAAACCATCATTGTAACTGCTCGAAACTGAAAACCAACTGTCTCATTGGACTTAGAGAGCCCAATTCCATCTAAGGTGTGTACTCATACACCCTATGGATCTCTGCATGATCATATAAAATATCCAATGTGCTCAGATAGATAAAATAATAATAATCTGTAAAGTGCTGAAAACCACAAATCATCATCATAAACCTGTAACCACTGCATAGAACCATTTGGTGACCTGTACTAGACCACATATCATATCTCTGTATCATCCGAGGTCTATCCACCTCATGTCCTGTAGTTGACTTTGGTCAAACTAGGTTTGACCAAGTCAACATGACCAATAATATGACCTAAGTTGACATCAAATTGCTGCAAGAGTTAGAGGTTAAAACATGCTCTACAAATCATTCAGGTGATAATTATAACAAGTACTAATCATTTCTTTGGCGATCTAATAACCAATTATAAAGTGTTTTCAATATTTATTATGACTCAGATTAGACTTTCAAGACCATAGTCACTTCATAGTTGTGACCATTTTGCTAGTGAAGGGTGAAGGCTGAAACTGAAAGGGCTAGGCTAAGGGATGACTACTAACTTGATGTTATCACCTATTTTGTACAAATAGTTGAAACCTTATTGAGCCGCCAGTGTTGAAACACATTAGTGTTCACTTCCAGAGTATCTGGGTTTCAGAATGCAGCAGTTAGCCAGTTTTATTTTTGAGTCGACATGACCATGGCCCCATGGGGGTTTGTAATAAAGTGTGCTAGTAGGATCTGAGTGTCTCGGTTCCCCATGACTTGATTAAGCAACTAAGGTATTCCAGGGAGTTTTTTCCCTTGTCAATTATACTTTGCCTATAGCCGAGCTATAATCGATGAGGTTTTCTCCCGCTCCTCCAAAGCTGGAATGCCCGATTTTGAAATTTTTTGCCATGGGGGGTTATTAGAGTCCAACTAATGTATATAAGCCTACTAGACACTATTAGAATAGGTTTTGGTCATGTCCCAAGTCTCTAGGACCCTCAGAAAAAATTTCGAAAAATTTTTACCGGGTCCGTCGAGTTTGGGTTTTTTAATTATTTTTTAAATTTAATAAATTTCTCTATAGTTTAAATAGAGAAATAATAATTTGTAATATGTCAGTCGTCCGGGGTTCGAATTCAGTGCTTGATGGCTCGTTTCATAAGCTAAAAATCACACATGACCTATGGACCAGCTAACTCTAAGTTTCAGACAATTATTTGGCCTCATAATTAATATTTTCTCAAAAAATCAAAAAATGAGAAATATTAATTAAAATATTCAAAAAATAATAATCTGGAGATAATTTAAATCTCTCCAAAAAATGCCAAATTGAATAAAGTCAAAGTCAAAATGACATGGCAAAAAGCATTTATGATGATTGGAATCTTCACCCACCTGATTCAGATCAGTTTCGGAGCACTGGGAGTGATCTACAGTTGAGAAATTCGCCCACCTTCATGCAAATTCGTTTTTGTGATTTGGCAATTGATTAATGGGTTGTTGGATTGGGGCTCCTTCCTTAAATTATGGGCTCCAAACTCAAGTTTAAAGATGAGTTAAGGCTCCAAGCTTGATTTGGTTGGTGTTGACATGGATTTGATTGGTTTTTGATGGAGTTTTTGGCTCTCTTCATCACCAATTCGAATTAGGGTTTTAGCATTGAGTTTTGTTATATAAGAGAGGCCATTTGGGCTTTCTCTTCATGGAGATTTTGAGCATGAACACTGCCAAAATATTGTTGTAATATCTGTTTAATATTGAATGAAGTTTAGACTTTGGAGGGCCATGCTGGAGCAAGTTGGGATGTTCTTCACACTATTGGTGATATCTCTTTCATTTGTTTATTGTTCATGCAATTTTATTATTAGATGTATGTTTTAACTTTGATTAGAAATACGTCTTTCGGTTTTTGTATGCTTCATAACAAGTTTCTATCAGAGATTTTCCAAGGTGGAGAAAGGCTTATTAAAGATTAAGTCACTCTTCACTTAACAGTGGTTCTTGGCATCTAAACAATCTGTCTTGCAGGTCTTCAAGCTCTTCATTTCTTTTCAAAGGAAGAAACTTTCAAGTGGGAGTTTTTGGCCTCTTCTTCCATCAACACACTTTCGAAACAAATCTTGGTTACTTGTGTCCTTAAGCTTACCTCTTCAAGCCCATCCCCATCAGATTAGCCTTTTCTATCCATTCACCTTGCCCTTTCTCTCACTTGCCCTTTCGTTTTTTGCCCTAGGTTTGCCAACTTTGCCCTTTCGTTTTCCTTAGATCCAGCATCTTTGTCCATTCGTTTTCCCCTTTTTTAGTTCATATTACCTCCTTCCTCCCATTCGTCCATCCCTTTCAAGTCTCCTCCTTCCCTTTCGTCCATCCAAAAGGAGCCCTAAAAACATCAAAAGCACAAAAACGATTGTTGAGTTAGTAATTAGTTTCTTTTTGTTAGTATTAGTTTCATTTCTTTGTCTTAGTTCTTTGTGTATCTCTTAAGTAGTTAGATCTCTCTCATTAATAGAGTTTCATGCATTGAAAAAGTTAGCCTTTGTTAATTTTAGTCTCATTCAAAGTTGGTTACTTTTTGCTTTAGAAAAAGTTAAGTTTAGGAATCTTAAAAAATTATTTAGGGATTGCATTTTAATCTTTTGTCTTAAATTTTGTAGTCTCATTTAAAGATAGGAAAGTTTGCATACAAGCTAGTTCAAAATCTTGTGGTTTCAACCTCATTCCCATCATTTTTTGGAGCATATTAGCTTGCTGGTCCGTTTCATAAAAATTGCATTTTTAAATTCAAATCTCATGCTCTTTTATGTTTTAGTCTCATTTTGCAAACCTAGACTTGATAGTTTCAAAGTTTGTTAATTTTCTAACACTAATGGGTGCATGAGTTTGTTGATTTATCCTTTGTTGTAGGATTGTGGGAAGAGAAGAACTCTTGAAATAAAAGACCAAACCAAAGAGAGAAAGAGGAAACTAAGTACCAAAAGACAAAGGGATCCAAACTGTGAAATTTCAAACCAAAAGAAGACAAATTTCAATACATATCTTCTTATCCTTTGTAAAAGCCATTAAGGGCTTCAAGCTTCTCTTTTCATAGTTTTGTCTTAGTTTATTTCTTTCTCAAAAGACCTTTCAAGGGCTTGAATCCCAAAGGCATTTGTAATCTCATAATAAAATTTCAAGTGGAGGAGGCCTCCACTTTTTTGGTTTCTTCCCCATTTGGGGAAGAGTGTGGTGTTTGGTTAAGTTAGATCTTTCAGTTTTTGCTTTAGAGTAGTCTTTTATTTCATCTTGTTTTTCTCTTCCAAAGCCTTTGACCGGAAGTTGTATCCTTGAGATGAAATCTCAAGGGCAGGACCACATTATTTTGTGGTTACTCTGCCTTCCCCGTCGGTTTCCTTGGTAGAGCTTTCAGCTAGCTGGAGGTTCTCAAGTGCAGGCGGTTCTAGTGGTTGACCTTGTTCGGAGGTTGATCCCACCTTAGAGTAAAACTGTTGGTAGAACACTAAGTCTTTTTCAACATTATTTCATTCTGCAAGTAACATGCTAGTTGTGTCTTACTTTATTTGAGCTATCACATGGTTTATTTCTACAAAGCTTCATAACTATTTTTCACAACTGCTTTTTCTTTCTTAAAATAAACAAAGCCTCTTGAACTTGGCCAAATCCAAGTCAAGAGCACTCTCTGTCGGAGAACATTGTTAGTTTTGCACTTTCCCCTTGCATTAGGCATTTTAAAGTAGGAAGTCTCTTGAACTGCGGTCTTAAGACTAAGTCAAGAGCGCTCTCTGTCGGAGAGTTGAACAAGTGCTCTTAATAATAAAACTTTTCAATCCACATTTCCCCCTTAATTGATTTATCTTGGTCGTTTATCCAACACCCGTATGCTCTGCCAACTGGAAACGGTTGGACTAGTACTCAGAAAGGTGAAGGATTTGATAAGCTCATAAGTGATAATTAATTAAAACTTTCACCCCCATAACCAACGAACCGGCGTTGTTCAAAAAGTATTCAAAGCAGTTCTCAAGGGAGGCGTCGGGTTGCCCAATCTGCGACACAGTGGCTGGTTAGCATTGCGTGCCTCGCTGTGATTCCAGACAGGTCCGACATGTCTCTTAAAGGAGCTGCTTATAATGTCTTTCCGGACACTCTTTTGATATCCTTGGTTTTAGCCATAATAATCAAGAACATCTAAAACACTTAAAATTTACCAAGAACAATTTCAAAACGATCTCACAAACAGCTACTTTTGACTTACATTTTTCAGCATCACAAGTATTTCATTTGACTCCATTTGGCACTTGTCTTTAAAAACTTCTTATATATGTTCTGAATCTGGACCATATGTCCTTGTCATTTGTTTGATCTTTATCTTGTGGATGCTTTGTTTTAATTCTATGTCAAAGTATATTGTCATTTTCTAAATTTGTATCTTGTGGAATTTGCAACATGGATTGCGTGTTTAATTGTGTTCTCATTATTATACAAAAACTCCTAAACAACACTCATCCGCATCACCCCACACAAAAAACACTTAAAACACAAGAGCTTTAGTGAAACTCTTTTTTAGGGACTACCCCCCTTGGCTTCGTTAGGAGTTAGCCTAAACGGAGGAGCTGGGATTCAGGTGACAGTACCTGGCTCATTGCTTGCCCCCAAGGCCACACCTCTCTCACTTTTAGTGAAGAGACAGCTTTCGGAATATTTTCGCTGCTGGTGTGCAATCTGGCGGACAACACTTGACACTGTGACACTTTGGATATGGAAAGGGAATACACACTCTAGTGTATGGTGGACAAGTAGTAACACAGGGGATGGCTGTGTCTCACATATGGGTAAGTTACTTCGGAAGTGTAAATATATATAGATCCAGAGATCACTACTCCCTCTGGATCACTCTGAGACCTCAAGTAGTATGAATCTCAATGTCAGTACATACTCATAAAAACATAGATTCAAACCACTTGATCTGCATTTACCAATTAACATATAAATGCAATCAACCACATAGACAACAGATATAACTTGGAACCCTTGCGGGAAAAACCAACTAACTATGGGGCTATCTTGTCTCTCGAGCCTAAAGCATATAGAAGTAAAAAAAACTGTACAATACAGAATTACCTCAGCTGGTAACTCAATCCCTCTGACTAGGACAAACTCTAATTTGCATGCATCCAGTTGATGCATGCACTGACAAAGTATGCCCTAACTGCCAATCTGGATCTGAGTGCTCTAACGGTGCCTCTGATAGATCTGCCCTCTCTAGATCTCTCTGCTCTGATCTGCTCACTCTGAAGACTGCCCACTGATGAAATCGGCCCTCTCTGCATGCAAAAGTGCGCCCTCCCCTCTGGGTGTCAAATGCTCATACTGCTCCGGATCTCAACAGATCCGAGCTCCGATCGTCCCTAACCTTCCTCAAATCTCGAGGCAAGGCTATCTTGGAAGTCACAGACTCCTACTCGGTCAATCCAGCTCACAATGAGCTCCTCTGCCCTCGGGAAAAACGTCTTCCTCCAAGAGAACTCGGCCTCCTCTAATCTCCACAGTAATCTCACTGTTGAGCTCTCTCAGCTCACAGGAACGGGTATCTAGCCTCTCTGGAACTGAAGGTCACTGATCTAGCTTAGATTTGACCTTCCTAACTCCTGCAGCTACTCCTCTCTATCTCAAAAAGTCGCCCCACATGGACAGATTCGTCCCCCTCACTCTGGCAGTATCTCTCTCTGATGATACAATTGAGTAACCCCATCTGGGGACCCCCTGCCTCTATAAATAATCTCACCGATGAATTAGGTTTTCCAAAACCCTAATTCCCGATGCATGCAAAAAGTCACTTTTGCATGCAATCACTGAATGCTGGCAGGTCATGCAATGCTCATGCATGCATAGGTCAATCTCCCCTGAAGCTCTGCATGCAACCCCCACTGGGCTCATGCCACTGAGTAGAGTGCATCTCACTCTCTACTCCATCCTGATGCCTATGGTACTGATGTACCTCCATGCAAGGCATCTGAGTCATGGAGGACATCCCGAAGTTACCATAATCTAACAAGAAGTGCTTATTCACCTTAAAGAAGGAGCAAAACCTTACCGTCAAAAGTTGCGTAACGTAAACCCTAAGCTAGCTCCTTTAATAAAAAAGGAGTTGGAAAAGATGTTGGCAGCAGGTATCATTAGGCCAGTCATGCATACAACATGGGTGTCCAATCCTGTGGTTGTAAGGAAGAAAAGTGGGGAAATTAGGATTTGTATTGATTTTAGGAACCTAAATCAAGCTTTGCTAAAAGATAATTATCCATTACCTAATATGGAAAATTTATTACAAAGTGTAACGGGGGCTGGTGTGTTATCTTTGCTTGATGGTTTGTCGGGTTATAACCAAGTCCAAATAAAAAAGGAAGATCGTGGAAAGACAACTTTCACTACCCCTTGGGGAACATACGAATATATAAGGATGCCATTCGGCCTCGTAAATGCAGGATCAACCTTTCAAAGGGCATTTGAAGGTTTAATTGGAAAAATTATTGTGATCTATCAAGATGATCTAACGGTTTTCTCTAAAGAAAGGGGTGACCACGTAAAGCATTTGAAGAGAATCTTTGAGAGGTGTCGAAAATTTGGAATCTCTAAATCCGAAAAAGTCTACCTTTGGTGTTGATGAAGGAAAGTTGCTAGGACATATTGTGTCTAGAGAGGGTATTAGAATCAACCCAGAAAGAGTGCAAGGAATTCAAGCCATAGCTCCTCCAAAGGATGTTAGTTCATTACGATCATTCTTTGGAAAGATAAACTTTGTGAGAAGATTCATTCCCAATCTAGCAGAATTGGCCAAACCTTTAAATGCCTTGTTGAAGAAAGATGTAACGTTTGTTTGGGATAAAATATGTGATGTTTCATTTCAATCCTTGAAGAAAGCGATTTCCTCCGCTCCTGTCCTAGTATGTCTTGACTATAATAAGGAGTTCTTAATTTATTTGTACGCTTCTGAGGACACCATAGCTGGTGTTTTATTGCAAAAAAAAAAGAGCAATCATGAGCAGCCTATCGCATTCATGAGCAAAAACCTTAGGGATGTCAAGCTAAACTATACAACCACTAAAACGCAAGCCTATGCCTTAGTTAAGTCTTTAAAACACTTTAGGACGTACATAGGATACTCTAAGATTTTGGCTTATGTCCCGTATCAGGCAGTCAAAGATGTGTTGTCACAACATGATGGCATCAGGGTTAGAGTGAATTGGATATCTAGAATTTGGGAATATGATATTGAAATTAAACCAATTAAGATAGTCAAAGGCCAAGGGCTAGCCAAACTTTTAACCAATGCAAAAGACCAAGCAAGCCATGAAGAGGTGAGTATTGAAAATGCTATGGTGCTCTATATTGATGAAGATAATGTATGGTACAAGGATGTCATTTTCTATCTTAAACATTTGTCTTGTCCTGACCATCGTTTAGACCACCAAAGAAGAGCTTTAAGGTTAAAGGCATCTAAATATGTGCTAACAGAAGATGGTTTGGGATGGAAGAATCCAGATGGAATCGTGTTAAAGTGTGTGAACCATGATGATTCCCAAAAAATCATGAATGAGATGCACTCTGGATTATGCGGAGGACATTATGCACCCAGAACTACAACTGCTAAGATCATGCGAGCTGGGTATTTTTGGCCATCCCTTTTCAAGGATGTGCATGCTTTTGTTAGAGCTTGCCAAGAATGTCAATTTTATTCAGGAAAGCCTAGATTGCCTGCCCTACCTTTGACCCCAGTCATTGTAGAAGCACCTTTCCAACAATGGGGAATGGATTTTCTAGGACCGATAGATTCTAGTTCTTCTGGTGGATACAAATACATCTTAACTTGCACAGACTATTTCACTCGCTGGGTTGAGGCTATCCCTACTAAAAGAGCTACTGCGGAAGTTGTGGTTAAATTCTTAGAAGAGAACATAGTCTCTAGATATGGTTGCCCTTCTAAAATTACAATCGATAATGCAAAAGCTTTTAGCAAAGAGGAGATGTCCACATTTTGCTCAGGTCATGGAATCACTTTGTCTCATTCCTCCAACTATTACCCGCAGGGAAATAGCTTGGCAGAATCAAGTAATAAGAATTTGATAAGGCTTTTAAAAATGATTGGTGAAAACAAAAGAACTTGGGATATTAAGCTTAAATATGCCCTTTGGGCAGACCGAACGATAGTTAAAAGAATAACAGGTAAAGCTCCTTTTGAAATAGTGTATGGGTAAAACTGTAGGCTTCCCATAAATCTTCAAATCCCTGTTTTTGAGCTCTTGCAGCAGTGTTCCACGGAAAAAGAAGCCATGCAATCTAGAATTGACAAATTGGTAGAACTGGATGAAACTAGAAGAGAAGCATGGAATAAAATGGTTCTATAGCAAGAAAGGGTAAAAGGAACATTTGATCAACGAAGTAGAAATGTAAGTTTTGGAGTAGGTGATATAGTTTTGCTATGGGACAAGAATAAAGAAAAACCAGGAAATCATGGCAAGTTTGAGAAATTGTGGATGGGTCCTTATCGAGTAAACATAATAGCAAGTAAAAGCTCTTTTTGGTTGGAAACATTGGATGGGGATGAATTAGAGTTACTAGTAAATGGGGTATTGTTGAAACATTACTACCCCCTTGTCCCTCTGGGATAGGGTTTTTACTTGCATGCTTAGAATAGGTAGGTCTTCGAATAAGCTATTTTGAGCAGTAGGATTTGTGTGCCTTTTTCTTTTTCTGAGTGTGTATTGCGAGTCTTCTTTGCCTTTTTCTTTTTGGTGATCTTTTAAGTTTTCCTTCTGAGTGCTTTTTCTTCTTGCTGAGTTGCTGTTTGAGTCGAGTCTTGCTCCCTCGTAAGCTTCTCTCATCTCCGACATGCATTTAATAAAACTTGAAGAGTGGTTAATTTATCCCCGAGTTTTGAGTATTTGTTGTGTCAAGTGAGTTGAGTATGCCTTCTTGAAAAAGCTTTCCTTCCTTCTGCACAATAAAATTAATAAAATTTGCATGTTATGATAGTTTAGTATTTCCATTTATGCATTTCAGTTTTTGTTATAGAATAGATTTCATTTTCAGCATTTATTTTATATTTTTATCCCATACATGCGTCATGAGGTATTTTAGTGGCCATGCGTGTAGATACAGGTGCAAAATAAAAGTTGAAAGCAAGGATGATGAGTTGCTGGATTGAAGATTGATGTTGAGCAGTTCGAGACCAGAGATTCTGAGGTTCTCAAGCGCTCTCTCCCTTAGAGCACTTATCCCAATTGGAGCCAGATGTTATCACACCATAGTAGCTGGGCTACTATTCTTGCTGAGTAGATATTTGCACTTTTCAAAGCTTTTCTTTTACAGAGATCGACTATGATGAGCAGTATTATTTGGGATCACTTACAGATCAGAGCAGTATATATCAGACATTGAGTAGACCTTGTGCCAAGGTCGAGCCTTGAGATCTTAGATTTGATGACCGATGTGACTTTTTGTTCCATACAGTTTCAATCTAGTGCCCAGTTGTATTGTTGCAGCAGTGTTTCAGTGGTTCTATATGATGGCTATTTATGATATGTAGTGATATGACCATTAGACTTGTGATTATTAGCATTGGAGATTTATCTTGTTGTTTTAGTCATCTTCGTAGCATTGACTTGGTATATAACTCATGATGTGGCAGTACTATTTAAATGATAAAATGAAATATCTTGGATGGATTTTATGAATATGAAATTGGATGTATTACTTGCACTCTAAGGTTTTGTGACAATACTCATTGGTTTCATTACCCTCCTGTGAGCATGGACATGGTTTTTCCTGACATCTTTGTTTGCTAGCCTAGGCACCACATTCACTTGACTCCATCCATCCATGACCTTCCTTATTTTGGCTTTCACCCTGACTTGCTTTCTTGACTATTTGATATGGAGGACTTCCCCATTTCTACCTTTGTGTTGGATCGCATCGACGTTTGTTTTGTGTCTCGGCTCTGAGTTGGTGACAGAACTTGCCTTTGGTGAGTTGGATTTTATGCCTAGATCACTCTAGTCGGTTGCCCCGATGTTTGGCTTAAAGCGAAATTCCGTCTAGTCACATGAGTTGTTGTTGGCTAAAACTAAAAGCACATGTACTACTTATATTGGAAATCTCTTATAAAAGCCTGTGAACTTAAAATTCTAGAATGTGTTTCTCAACACACGATGAATAACAACTAAAGCAATGAAATGCTAAAATACCCCATGCAGGGTATAGAAAGGTCTAAAAATCAACGGTTAAACAAATGCTATATCTAAAGATTGTTGACTTGATAAATGTAAATATGCCCTGGATGCAAGCTGCGATTAGTTGTGCTTTTTAGCGCATGCAAAATCTCAAAGGGGTCATATAGGCCAAAAAGGCCATGGAAATTAAATGAATGATCCTAATGAACCTGGATCAACTTGATGTAGACATGATGCCTAAGTTGAATAAGCACTCTCTAAACAACTTATCCATTTGTGAGGCACTACCATTCTCTTTGTTATTTTGTCCAGCATAGAGTGTAGCTTCCCCTTTCCCTGTCCAAAGTGTCACTTAGTTGAGTTAATCAAGTCATCCCTTTTGCCTAGCCTTGTCCTTAGCCTTCACCCTTTGCTAGCAGTTAGGCCATGTCCATTGGATGAGTATGTCTTTAAAGCTTTTGTGCAAGTAAACTATAAACAATGTTGAAATATATATGTATTAACTGCCACTGAATGATACTTATACTTTAAGTTAAGCTGTGAATATGATTAAAGGAACATGTCTTAGCCTTTTGTTATAATCTAGTTTTTTGTTGTATTTTGGCCTAGTCAAACATAGTTTAACCATGGTCATTCTTGGGATCCGTGATGAGATGGAACACATGTGCTTATTAATGTTGATCTATGGTCCCACATACACCTATTGATGATTCAATGTGTTGGATATATGCGTCAAATCATGGTAGTTGTAGTTATCCACCTGTTGACCAATTTGGGCATGTTGATCCAACAAGTCGTTGCCTAGGGTGCTACAAAGCAAGGGGGTGGTCCAGCCACTTTTTTTTATCATTATACCCCCCTTCCGGACAGGATGGCACCTTCAGTTTGACAGCGTAGGCACCCTAGAGGCAGTTTTTGGCACTTTTAGGGTTTTCAGGAGGATTAAAAATGGAATAAAAAGGTCGCTGAGGAATTCGATTTGGGTAATTGAGGCAAGGTTTTGGCTCTTGGTCTGCTCTGAGGTCATCCATGGTGAACCCCCCCTTCTTCCAGATCAGTTGGCATCAGTCAGTGGGGTCCACAGTGGCTACAGGAGGTCTTCTACTGCATGTCTCTCTCATATTTTGGGGATAGGATTTGATCATTTGTGTTACTTGGACATGTCAGACTTATATTTTATATTATTGTGCCATGGGGACATGCTAGTGAAGGAGATTAATGCCTCGTAGCCCCGCCATGTGCTTTATATGTCTTGTCCATGTCATATGTTGTGGCTCCATGCTATCTAGCCACCCTTTAGGTGTGACGTCACCCTCCTTAGAGACATTTTAGGCATGGCGTCACCCTCCTTTGAGTGATCCATGTGATATATTGTATTGGCTCATCTTAGCCGTTGATTAGATTGTTATATCTTTTGATCTTAACCACTAGTTTTAAAAAGTGGTTTTGTGGTTTAGGGTTTTGGTCTTTGTTATCCTATAAAAGGAGGAGACCTCCCTATTGTAAAGGCACATTTGGAGTTCTTGAAGATTGGAATAAAAATACTATTTTGTGGATCTACCTCTTTTCTCTTGATGGCTTCTTTTGCAAGTTGAATTATAAAATCTTGTTCTTGTGTATCATTGTGGTTCTTGGGGCTTCAAGTCGTTTTCTACAGGGAAGGCCGAATTGATGAGGAGGAGGACGTTTTGAAGAAGTCTATTGTTGGGGGGACCCTCATATCTTGCTTTGGATTGATCCTTGTGATAGGGAGTATCATTATTGTATCTTAGTGACATAGTTGATGCTTTCTTTTACATCTCTTCATCATTTTCATCACTCTTTTGTTGGGCTTGTTTCTCATTAGATTTTGTCTTGTAGGAGGACGATGATTTGATCATCTTTGAGGGAGGACGTTTTGGCTTGGAAACTCTAGATCTCACTCTTGAATGTAAACACAAGGAGAAGGTTAGCAATTTGCAAAGTGGCCACCAGCATTAGAGGTATGTTCTACAAGGTATGTACCTAGATCCATTCTTTCTTCTTCATTGGTCATAAAACCCCTTAAAATTCAAAACCCTCATTTTACATTTTTTTAGATCTACTTGGATCTAGCTTGTCTTTGGGGATAAAATTAAAGACCCACCTCTATAGCATCCACGGCAATTCGGATCTATAGTTTGGTGGTGATTGGCCTTCATTTGACCCACTTCCCAAGGCACATTGGCCTCTCCAAGGGAAGTCGCATTCCTTGGGAGAGGCTATTTTCCTAGTTCCAAGATGTGGGTAGGAGAGTTTGTTGCTTCATTGGATAGATCAACCCCTAAAACCTACCCCTAGTGCTTCACCTTGTTGATTTTCTCCTTGTGGGCCCCATTCCTCATTTTGAGGGTTGAGCCCCACTTGGGTCACTTGGTGATGCATTTTCATTTTTAGATCTATGGAGATCTAGCCATGGCATGAACTTGATCTTGAAAACCCACCTTGATTATCACCTCACTTGCCCCAATCTATAATTTGATGGACATCCAACTCCATTTGGCCCTTGATCTAAGGCACTAGTCACCCTTGGGGCAATTTGCACTCCTTGGGTAGGTGGCCATTTTCTAGATCCCATACTTTGGTAATGCCATTTCCTCATCAAACCTCTAGATCTATGTCATAGCATACCTCTAGTACCATCTCATTTCAAGTTTGACCTTGTGGGCCCAACTTGGACCATTTTCCACTTTTTAACGAGTGGGTCCCACTTGGCTAATTTTCATGGTGCTAAGTCATCTTTAGATCTATTGATTAAATCTCATAAGTGGCCCCTGTCTTTCATTGGTTGAACCACTTGTCACCCTTTATGCCTCTTCAACCATATCTTAACCCTTGGGTCCACTTAACATTTCTAGATCTAACTCACCACTGATCTCTTTCTATCATTTTACACATTTCCCTAGGAGTCTTTGGGTTAGCTAATCTTCAGTGATTGGCTAGGGTCTCCCCCTTGATCCTAATTAGTCTTGATCTAAACTGAAGAGTGCCTCGGTTATCGTGACACCTAGCTTGCATTGGGAACCGCAGCATCTCTTGGGTCACCTCTTTAGTTGTCCATCTCCTCTACCATCCCGGATGGGATACCTTTAGGGACAACTACAAGTTGTGTGATAGCAGGACTCTAATAATCCCGTAAGGCCTAACCACCACTTTGGGCATTCCAGCTTTGGAGGTGCAGGAGAAAAACTCATCGATTATACTCGACTAAAGGCAAAGCATAATCGACAAGGGAAAAACACTCCTTGGAATACCTTCTTTGGTTGTCAAGTCCTAGGGAACTGAGTCACTCAAAGACCACCATGCTAGCACACTTTATTACAAACCCCGTGGGGCATGGTCATGCATTACAAAAATTAAAAAGGGGCCCTGAAAAGGCCAAGTTTGGAACTTCTGAACTCTGATAAGCACAAGTGATTGTGCAACATTGGCGGCTCTCTGAAGTCCAACTGAAGTGCAACTTTAAGTGGTAACAATAACTAAGGACAAAACACTCTAGACTACCACATTGGCGTATAAACCTAAGGCAAGCCAAGTCTGTTACAAAAGAAACCATGCTAGATCAAATTATTACAATTCCCCGCAAGGCATGGACATGCCATTTTATTGGAAAAAGAACCCAGGTGGCCTGCTAGGACTTCTGATCTTCTGAACTTGAACAAGTGAACTTGTTCCATCTTTGCAGGCTCACTTGAAAACAGCTAAGTACAACTTAGTCGGTAGCAGTAAGAATTATTTTATTTACATAACTTATGACTCTTACATATAGCTTAGGGTAATGGGAGTGTACTGGTCATAAGGAGTGTACTGGTCATAAGGTTGGGCCCCCAAATTTTATAGCCCATTTATTAATGAGAGTTCCTTTAGTCGCCAATCACACCCCTCTAGGAATTACAGGTCGAAGATGTTGCACCTAGTTATAGGAAGGGGGGATGGGGAACATGTCTTAGGGACAAGTGGAAGGTACCCATAATTTTTCAAGAAATTCTCTAACAAGGATGGCAAAAGATATTGAAGAAAATAAATTAAAATTTGAAAAACTGAGATTCTAAAACATATCGCAATTCCAAATAATAGGTCCAAAAGGCCTTGTCTATGTGGGTATATGAACCCAAAAAACGATGAAGCAATATAGGGTACAAGAGCCTACCGAACATGGGAGTCGAATATCTGTTGTGATTATTCCCCATTATGAAAACATCTTACATGGTATTCCGACAGGTACCTCAGATTATATTTGTACTGGTATGAAGATAGAACTATCAAGTGAAGTTCTTTTGAGAACCTGTGCCACATGAACGCTAGTTTGGGCAGGGGATGTCTACACATCATTGAAACCATCAAAAGATGCCACTCAAATGTCTCCATTTTTAGGGTGAAATGTTTAGGGGACAGGGAGACAGGGGAAGCCCCTTACCTTTCTGAACATCCCCTTCCAAAGGATGACATGCCCTTCAGTCGCCAAATCTTCAAGGATAGGGAAATGTAATGGATGCATCTCCCAAGCATGGGGTGGGATGGGGTGGATCCCTTTGTGACACAGACACACGTGCAATCTGAACCAATGATATTACAACCACAACAGGATACTGTGTGCATAAACTATATTATTGAAGCCCACTTCAGCATACTGTTCAGTTTGTCTCAAACCTAAAGTATTTTTGTTTTCAAGGTTTTCTTATTACCATATATGACAATAAAAGTAGAGATGTTGCATTCGCCTAGTTGTAGAATTCATTTTGTGCTAATTAAAATCAACCATACTGAAAACTCTGGTATTTCAATACAAGTAAAGTTTTAACGTTTCTAATTCATATAATTTTGATATAATTCGAGTGTTTTGTTGGGAAGGTTTGACAATTGATAGGGATTGTAGATTCCATTTTTTGAAATTAATGAGGATGCCCAAAGTATTGCACAGTGGTTTTAACTCTGATATGCCATTAATATGCAGTGTCCTAACTTCTTAAAATAAATGCAGTGCTTGTTCACAAACTGTGGCTGCCCATTTCCTGCATTGGTTTCGGCTTTCAATTCCAAAAATTGTAAGTGACAGGAACTGGATTTTCTCTTTTTCTTAGTACGTTTTTTAACTGGAGAAACTTAAGTATTGTTCTTAATAACCCATGTGAGAGCCTTGTTTTGCCAAAAAGGGATGTAGTAGAGGTTCATTAGATTATGGTGTAATCCGAGCATCTCTTTGTTGGAAGGCTAAATATTTGATAATGTTTTTACATCTGGCTTTAGGAGCTGCCACTGGATGTAGCTAGAAGAGAGGATTGTTGGTGGGGACATGATTGTCGAACTCAACATCATAATTTGGACCATGCTCGAAAGCTAAATCATGTCTGCGAGGCAACTCGAAGGGCTCGTAGATAAACAAGCCTATAAGATCGGAGCTGGTGTTAAAAAGCTTGTTCAATGATCTTGTATTTTTGTAATGTGATTATTTTTAAGAACACACCATATATACTGTATATTGATATTCGCATCATGGTATATATCGTATATATTGGTATTCATATCACGGTCAAGCGCGTGCTGATTGTTTTAGTCATTGGTAAGTAGTTGTGCAATCTCAAGATTATATCCCCTCTTGTCAAGGTTGGGGTTGTTTTTCTTGTTTATTATGTGCAACGGCCTGAGATTATGCATATCACGCTGGGACTTCGGAACACTGGTTTATTTGATTCAACAGCAAATTCGTTTACGTATTCATTTTGCTACCATTTTGAATATCATCTTTAGAAAGCTTTTCTTCCTTTTATTATCTCTATGCAATACTTAATTTAATGGTGTGATCTGAAACAGGATTTTTTTCAGCGTTCCTTCCCAAAATTACACTATTTTTCTTTTCGACCTCAAGGGCCAACAATAATATGTGATTATCATTATTTTGAAAGAGTAAAAAGCGGTATATAACTAGTATAAATAATCAAATTAAAAACTGGCATGGTCGTCGTATGGTTAACTAGGCTTTGAGAGCTACTCAAACTTTGAGATGGCTGACGAACTAAACTTAAAAAGAGCTACACAACTATTAAATTATTGATGGAATACTTGGTTTGCAGTTCTTACAACTAAGCTTTTAACAAAATCATACCAATGGAATTAACTTTCAGATGACACATAGGATAGAATCATTAAATCATACCAATGGAATTAACTTTCAATGACACATAGGATAGAATCATTAAATCATACCAATGGAATTAACTTTCAGATGACACATAGGATAGAATCATTACAAAATGGTGGCCTCTTAGAAACTAAAGTGCAACATGTTTTCAAATATATCAAACATTAAATTATAATTCCAATATATATGGATTGAAATTTAACTTTCAAATGACACAAGATAAAATCATTACAAAATGGCGGCCTTTTGGAAACTGAAGTGCAAAATGTTCTCAAATAAATTAAGCATTAAGCTATGATTCCAATATAGATTATCCAAAATTAATATAGATATATAATATGGACTTTGATCACTTGGGAATCTACAAATTAACAAAAGTTTTGCATTGTCATTATTCCCATTTTATTTGTAAACTATCGTGGATATTCCATTGGAACAATTTGTCATAATAGAGCTTACAAGATTTCGCAAACCCTTCATTATTGATCCAAAATGAATCGTTCAAATATCTTTTATTTTTAAACTTTGTAATGAGAAATTTGAAAAAAGAAAATGTCCAAAAATTCTTGGAAGATGAAATGAACCATTGTGATGGTTAGCATTCGAAAGTAGTTGGTTAAATATGAAGGTGGTGAAGAAGTGCATTCAATGGAGAAGCGAATTGGAGAGGTAATGAAGAAGCAATGTAGTAACAGAGTATGAAGGACATGAAAGAAGAATCATATTCGAAGATTGAAGGCTATCTTTGAGCCATAGCCATTTGCAATTTTGCTCGAGTAAAGTGCATTCATGCATCACACCTTTGTAACCATTTCCAGAGGAAAATAAACCCCACCGTCGAATGTTGGTTTTCTTGTTTGGGTTTCTAGGGTAACAACTTTGCTTTTATGGTGCGTGGTTGATAGTTTTTGGTTAATTGTTTCATTTTGACATATGGCTATGTATTTTTATGTTCAAATACTAAACGAAAATGCACCCTTGCTATCATTTGGTGCTTTAATTGTTGTTTGGGCACTATATAAACCACAATAATTGCTTTAGAACTACATTTAATTTCTAATATGTTATTAATTTATTGAATCAATGGGTTTGCTAGGTGATTTGGTCAGATAATTGTGGATGGATGCTTGGTCTAAGCCTAATTGCATATATAATGCTTTCGTACCTTTCTTATGTCATGTCCCCTCCCTAGTGACCATGGTCAAATCCTGGCTCCTCCCATCCCAAGGGGGTCTAGGTGATTAATTAATTATGATTTTTGTTCATGGGGATATTTTTGAGGCAAATACACCTTAGGAGAATAATTAATTATTAAGTTATTTAATTAATTATGAAAGCTGGAATTAATATGAGAGGTATTTTGGTATTTTTATATTTAAATGCTAATAAATGTTGCCAAGTTGAAAAATGAAGGCTACGAGGGTGAATTGGTAGCGAGAGGATAACCTTGCCCAAGTGGAGAACATTTCAGAAAGGAAAGAAAGTCAGAATGGAATTAGAAACTGACAAAAGCTAGAAAAGTTGGAAAAACAGAAAAGTAGAAAGTAAAAGAAATGGAAAGCATCAGAAAAAGCACTCAGAAAGGATTTAGCAACATCCAGAAAAGTAGGTAAGGCGCACTTGCCAATTCTGACTAGAGGAAGTTGAGGAAAGAAAGTGGAGAAAGCTCAGAAGTTGCCAATCTTAGAGAGAGTGTGCCCTACCTCACCCACACGTGTGGACTGGCTTGCCAAGCAAGCTATCTCATCTATTTAAGCATGCTTCTACATTCATTCAAGAACTTTTGTCATTTAGAATTTTGGTTTGAGAGCTCTGAGCCTCTCTAGTTGAGTGATGTGCCTCAACTGTTTCTCTTGGGTGATGTGCCCCAAGGTCTTTTAGTTTCCAGAGAGTGTTATGCAAGTCTAGATCATGTATTGGAGACCATTATCAGCTATTTGCATCCATCATTGAAGATTTGAAGTCAGAAGAAGAGTAGATCCGGCAGACAATGAAACTACAGCTAGTTTTAGTGAAGATTCTCCTGTTGGAGGAGTTTGAGCCAGTGAATGTGCCCAAGACTTGGTGGAGAGATGGTTCAGCTATTTTTGCAGTGATTAGAAGAGCCACATATCAGAAATCAGCAGCAGAACTGAACTATCCTTCTCTTCTCTCTCATTCTCTCAACTCCAGCTAGATTTAGAGGTGATTCCTCTGCTAGAAGAAGAAGACAAGTGAAGGACTCTATATTCTTTCTCAGAGAGTCATTTCTCAGCTCATACTCTGTTCCAGATGTGTAGATGATCACCTTGTACTTTCAGATCAAATATTTAATCATTTCATATCTCATACAGTCCATCCTGGGCTCTATGTGAGGTTTTCCTAGTCATTGAGATACTATTCCACTGGAGGATCATTAAATGGACACAAGCTTGGTCGAGTGAGGTATATTTCGACCTGCTACTGTCATATATATTATATCAGAGCCATATAACACCTTAGAACTGATTATTACATTTAATGAAGATCATTTTATAATCCGGAATGGAAGACTAGTTCATTAAGCATTGTTTTATGACTAGTTTTACTGAAATCACTGCCAAATCTATTCTGAGAGTCAGTTTTGCTTTATGCAAGTTGTAGGTGGTCAATGATACAGTATAATATCCATAACAGTCATTAATTTCAGAATTTGGAAGCATTTAACCTTTGTTTGTAAAGTTTGGAAAATTCCTAGCTCAGCAATCCTGGAGTGGCTTAAGACTCCCAAACGTCTCTTGCATATTCCAAATCTTTTTGTATGTTTCCCAGTGGATCCATTGAACTTATTTGATTGTCATAAATTAGCTTTGGACCCTTAGTGACCCACACAGTCTAGTAAGCATATGCTGATGCGCCTAGAAAGCTTTGCGGTAGGCTTCAGCGGTAGCTGTTGTCCGAAACATAAATGGCCCCAGTGCTTTGTGCTTAGTACTCTCCCGTTGTTCTGATTTGCTTTTGCTGCACACATCTCATATAAATTCCAGAATTGAATGTTCATCTTACCAAACTCAGTTTCAAACCTCCTTACTCGTCACTGACTTCTTGCTCTATCCGGTGAATTGTTTAAAAATTGTCAAGTAAATTTTATTTAAAATTATGAACTTGAGTTAATATCTGGGTTAAATATTTCCTAGGATATTACAAGGGTATCAGAGCATGGTCCTCTGAACCTACTCTCAGTTTGTACTATGAGTCCTAAAAGAATACCAATCCCCAAAGGGAAGAGCCCCGAAGATCCATTTGTAGAAGAGGAGGTGGAATCCACTGGAGGGAAATTACAAGGGGGGAATAACATGGCTGACAATGATGGCAAGGATAAGGAAGAATTTAGATTTTTTGTGCAGAGTATGTTAAAAGGGCTGCATGACATATTCCATAACATCATCCAGTCTGGGCAAGAGACTAGAGATTTTTTGGCCAAACAGATAGGACAAAAAGAAATAGAAGGGAGTTGTAGTGGTTCTCAGAATGGGGAGAGGAAGATCACTTGTGGAATGATCTTTTCTAGGACTGGTCCCAACAATAGACCCAATGAATTTAAAGATGAGTCTAAAGATCAGCCTCGACAGACCATGCCAAAATTCCTGGATGAACATAGGGAAGAACAACTTGAGACACATACTGAATCTGTCACTGCACAGGAAGATCGGTATGTAGAATATCAAACTCTGAGTGAAGAGTGCAGAAGGGCTCTTCCTTTCAAATATTTCTGTGAAGCACAATATAGGAATCAGCCACGGGGTGGGCATAGGCATCCAACATATAATTATGAATTAAGAAATGATATTGGTAAGGTTCAGCTGCCTTTCTTTGATGGGTCAACAAAATGCACTGCTAATTCATGGGTGCAGAAGATGGACACATATTTTCAGCTGAATCCAATGGTTGAAAGGGATGCCATCAGAATGGCCACTCTGCATCTGCAAGATGAAGCTAATGACTGGTGGTTTCATGGCATGAAGACTTTAGGCCATGACCAAGTGACCTCCTATGCAGAATTTACTAGAAGATTAATGGCGAGGTTTGACAGAAGGGATCCTGAAATTGCATTCCGGGAACTAGCACATGTTAAGTAGACCGGGACTCTAGAAGCTTATATCTCTGAGTTTTAGAAGTTGGCAGTAATGGTTAGTGATATATCTGAGGCCCGATTGATTTTGTTATTTGCAGAAGGATTAGCAGAACCTTTAAAAGGGCTAGTTAAATCCTACCGACCAGCAACTCTCCAAGAAGCACTAAGCAGAACTAGAGATTTGCAAGATGCAATTCCCAGGACTAAATATCCACCAAGATTTAGTGCACCTTTTAAAAATCAGAACCAAAGGCCACCATTCAGAAGTGTGGTTGCACCAAACAGAAACGATTATTCATTTCGAGATCGGGATGAGTTAAGAAAGAAAAAGCTTTGTTTTTCCTACCAAGAACCTTGGGTTCCTGGGCACAAATGTGCTAAGGGTAAGGCTCATTACATAGAAGTTTTTTCTGAAAGTGAGGAGGAAGAAATGGGTGTTGAAGTTAGAGAAGAAGAACCAGTAGAAGAAGTGTATGACATAGCAGAAGAAGAAGAACCCTCATAGCCAGAAGGAAAAATTGTTGTTTTAAGTGGGGTCCCTCGCTACCACACTATGAGATTTAAAGGAGTGGTAGAAGGGCAGAAAGTTTCAGTATTGGTGGATGGGGGTGCCACACATAACTTCATAGATGCAACCATGGTGGAGAGAAGGAAACTCAAATCAAAAAAATTCGGGGGTTTCACAGTCATTATACCAGGAAAGAACAACACCATGCAGTGTAACCGGTGGATTCCCAAGCTGCAACTGACTATTGGAGACCATACTGTGACTGACAGTTTTTATATTGTTGATGTAGCTGATACTAATGTTGTTTTGGGAGTACAATGGTTGGTTTCCATTGGTGAACATGTAGTAAATTACCAGATTCCTCAAATGTGCTTCAAAAACACTGAGGGGAAACAAGTGGTTTTGAGGGGTGTTAACACCTACCCAAAACAAATCATTTATGCACACAGTATGAGGTCTGTTCTGAGGCATGGTGATATAGAGTGGGCTACAGAATGCTTTATCAGTACCAAAGGGACCACCATTGATGTGTCACAACATCCAGAGGATATCCAAAGATTACTCCAAAAACACAAAAGGGTGTTTGAAGAACTGCCACATGGAAGGCCTCCTGACAGAGGTACTGAACATTGGATAGAACTGGAACCGGGTGCATTCCCTATAAAAACCCACCCCTATAAACATCCTAAGAGATTCAAAGATGAAATAGAGAAAACTATAAAGGAGCTGCTTGAGATGGGCTTCATTAGGCCAAGTTCCAACCCATTTGCTTCATCAGTAGTCTTGGTCAAAAAGAAAGATGGTACAATGCGCATGTGCATTGACTACAGAGCTTTGAATAAGAAAACCATTAAGAACAGATATCCTATCCCAAGGATAGATGAACTTTTGGATGAACTACATGGAGCCAAGTATTTCTCGAAAATAGACCTCTGTTCTAGTTACCATCAAATCAGAATGAGAAGTGAGGATATTCAGAAAACTGCCTTCCGGTGCCATTTTGGGCACTTTGAATTTCCGGTCATGCCTTTTGGTTTGACAAATGCACCTGCAACATTTCAGTCATGTATGAACAGAATATTCAGCAAACAACTCCGTAAGTTTGTACTTGTGTTTTTTGATAACATTCTTATTTATAGTAAAACTTGGGAGGAACATTTGCAGCATCTGGATAGTGTTCTAACCCTTCTTGCAGAACAGTCCTTCTTTGCTAAACTATCCAAGTGTGAGTTTGGTATGAAGGAGCTACTCTATTTTGGCCACATCATTGGGCAGGAGGGAGTTAAGGTACACATGGAAAAGATTCAGGCCATTCTTGATTGGCCCAGCCCGAAAAATATAACAGCTCTATGAGGATTCATTGGCCTATGTACATACTACAGGAAATTTGTGAAAGGATTCTCCAAACTCACTTCTCCCTTAACTGAACTTACTAGGAAGGGAGCCTTTTGCTGGAATGAGGAGGCTGAAAAAGATTTCAGCAGAATGAAAGAAGTGATGAGCAGTTGTTCGATACTGGCACTTCCAGATTTCAACCAGCCATTTATTTTGGAATGTGATGCCTCGGGTGAAGGCATAGGAGCAGTTTTAATGCAGGACAGACACCCCATTGCTTATGAGAGCAGGAAATTGCAGCCACATGAAAGCTGTATTCCATCCATGATAAAGAGATGTTAGCTATCATGCATGCACTAGTGAAATTCAGGCAATATTTAGTAGGAGAAAAATTTATAGTCAAGACTAACCACAATAGCTTGAAACATTTCTTGACTCAAAAGGAGCTGAATGATAGGCAGCAGAAATGGGTGAGCAAAATCCAGTCATATGATTTTGATATTGAATACACGAAGGGTAAGCTAAATGTAGTAGTTGACGCTTTAACCAGAAAACCTGCTTTGTCAACAATGCAAACTCCTGCTGATTAGAAGGATCAATTAATTAGTGAATATTCAAATAACCAGTTTGCGTGTGAAATTTTGGATAGGTTGATTCAGGATGACTCATACCAAGTTGTCAATGGTGTACTTTATTATAAGAACGGAATTTTTCTGATTCCTCCAAATTGAAAGAATAGATTTTGATGGCTGCCCACAATGCCCCTGTAGCAGGCCATCCAGGATTTTTAAAAACCTACCGAAAGGTAAGAGAGAGGTTCACTTGGAAGGGCCTCAAGGAAGATGTTTTGAAGCATGTGAAGGAGTGTACTGCATGTTAGGAGAACAAGGTAGAACACACTCATCCGACCGAACTCCTTCAACCATTGCCCATTCCCGAACAGAAATGGGAAAGCATATCCATGGACTTCATCACTGGTTTACCGAAATCCTAGGGTAAGGACTGTATTTTTGTAGTAGTTGACAGGTTAACTAAATATGCTCACTTCTTTGCTGTCACTTCTACCATTTATGCCAGTCAGGTTGCTGCACTTTTCTTTAAGGATATATTTAGATTGCATGGGCTGCCCAAAGTTATAATCAGTGACAGGGATAGCAAGTTGTTAGGAACCCATGTCTTTACTTTGTTAGTATATTGTTGTTGGACGCATATGCTTTGTAAGCCGTCCCGTAGTATTTGTTGATCAATAGTTTATGTTATTGTTGTTGGCGCATATGCTTTGTAAGTCGCCCGTAGTATTGTTGATCCATAGTTTGTAGTGGCCCATGGTTTTGACCCATAGTATTGGCGCCTAGACTTACTATATAAGTGTGTGTTGAGACCTATAAAGGCACCATGAAGTTATTTGTATTGAGCTTGCTCATAGGAGGTTGCCCCCTCGAAGTGGCCTGTGATCAATATAAAAGTGATTCTGAGTTTTGTCATTTCTGCTATTTCGCATATTTTTATTAATTAATTGTTGCAGGTGCATCACATCTGGTATCAGAGCACTTTCTTGGGCTGGCTGGGTGAAATTTATGCCAGAAAAAATTTCGCATCTGTTGTAGGTTCGGATTTGGGAATAATCCCTATCCGCTTAACTGTGGGAAGTACTTGGGCATAATCCCTAAAACTCATTGTGAGGAGTACTACAGGAACCCCGAAGTAGCTGGCCCATTGAGAGGACCTGCCAGCGAAAAGGGCAACAACCCCTACCTGATTGACTAGTTCCCACCCGCGAGGTAAACCAAGAGCTGTTGTTTGTGGCAAAGCGGTTATCAGTTTTACCTAAGCCGTGGAGTGAGGGGTACTGCCCCAATACGCAAGCCGTCAGACAACATTGGTGGCCGAGTGAAACCCTTGAACTGTTAGGAAGCCGCACATACCTGGGGTCCATATCTATTTTCAGCTGAACTGTTGTCGATCGTTACTATGCCGTTTTAGATCCAGTCGTTCAGATCCATTTTGCAAGCCGTTCCAGATCCATTTTGCAAGTCGTTCCAGATCCAGCCATTTTCAATCCATTCGGCGCCGTTTCAGATCCCTTCCGAGCCGTTAAAAAAAATTAAAAAAAAAGTATAAAATTCAGTTTTTTCTCCATATCTCCCTTGTTTTCACTCTGTTTCCCTTGAAATTTTTCGGGAACCCCTGTCATCCCATTCTGCATATTTCATTCCTGAGGACCCTATCCCCAATTCCCTTTCCCAAAGCCCGAAATCCCACATTTGTCTATTTTTAGGGTTTGCCATAACTTCCTCAGATTTCACCCAATCTCCTTCAAATTTTACCACAGAGTTGCTTTCTGAATTTTGTTTCTTTGCTTTCCTCTGCCAAATTTTCTCATTCTTTCACCCCGCTTCTGAAATCCTCATTTTTGCTTCCCTGTCTATTCGGCAGTGTCCAAAACCTAGTCAAACCCCAATTACCCTTAAGATTTTTTCCCAATTCCAGATTTTCCTTTACTGAAGTAGTTTCTGTTTTTGTTTTTCTACCTAGTCAATCGAAAAAAAAAAACTCAAACTCCTGGTTATGGTTGTCACCCGTGCAAGAGCAAAAACCATGGAGGACGCACTTGCAGCCATCCAAGCCAAACTCCAGGATCTGGATGAAAAATTTCTTGGCCTCCATCTTGAACATTCAGCTATGAACAACAAACGGTAGTCCGAGTCTTCATCAGACAATGGGTTCTCTTCTTCCAGCAATTTCCGTGGTCCGAAGCTTGATTTTCCTCGCTTCAATGGTACCGATCCAACTAGATGGATCTATCGTGCAGAACAATATTTCAGTCTGCATAATACTTTTGATGTCAACAAAGTTCCGCTGGCATCTTTTCATTTGGAACAGGAAGCTCTTCAATGGTACCGTTGGTACATCAAGGCTCATCCAGAGCCCAAATGGCCAGACTTTTGCCAGCTCCTTTTGCAACGATTTGGTCCTAGTGCTTTTGATGACTTCACAAGAGCCCTCACTAAACTTCGCCAAATTGGCACTGTGAGAGAGTATCAAACCGAATTTGAGAATCTAGCCAACCACACCGAAGGATTGTCTGATGACTTTTACCGGAGTTGTTTTATCAGTGGTCTAAAGGATGCCATCCGCTCTGAGGTCAAAATGTTCTGTCCCAACACAATGATGGAAGCCCTAGGGTTGGCTAAGTTGGCAAAAGACAAGATTGCAGCCCAACAATGCTCCAAGCCCACTTTTGTTCCCTTCCGAAATATGGGTTCTCAACGACTACCTATACCGCAGTCTCCTCGACCAACTCCTATCAAGCGTTTGTCTAAAACAGAGATGCAAGCACGCAGAGAAAAGGGGCTTTGCTATAATTGTGATGAGAAATTCACTCGGGGACATAGATGTGTTCAGCAAAAGCTCTATCTCTTGGATGTGGATTCTCCGCCTGCCTCTGAAATTGGTGACGAAGATCCAGAAACACTGGATGCTTTGGTCGACATTCAGGAACCACCTATTGACCCTCCGTCTCAGGATGACCAGCCAGAGATATCTCTCCATGCTTTAGTTGGAATCACCACCCCCCAAACAATGCGGGTTAGGGGTTACTTCAAGAAGCTTCCTCTTACAATACTCATTGATTCTGGTAGCACTCATAATTTCATTGACCCTCGGATCGCCAAACAAACTGATTGTTTTATCCATCCTTGCTCCAACTTTGAAGTCATGGTTGCCAATGGGGGCACCTTACCTTGCAAAGGGAAGTGTCGAAATGTGCGTATCTCTATGGGAGATTATACCTTGCGCTCTGACATGTTTGCCTTGACCTTAGGCAGATGTGATGTGGTTTTGGGCACTCAATGGCTACGCACACTTGGCCCGATCTTATGGGATTTTGCTGAACTTTGGATGCAGTTTTCCCTCAATGGCCAAAAACACACTTTGACCGGATTACAACCAGGTTCTCTCAGCATCATCAGTTCACATCGCATGGAAAAACTCCTCAAGAAGAATTCACATGGTGTCATCGCTTAGCTCCATTCTATTCAGATGCAACTTTCAGCGGTCTCCACTACTCCTTTGGATCTACAACAAATTCTGGATCGATATACAGGTGTTTTTGCTGAACCAATGGGATTGCCACCTTCTAGGCCAGAAGACCATCGTATTCAGCTCCTTCCTGGCAGCGTTCCTCCCAACATTAGGCCCTACCGCTACCCATTTCACCAAAAAAAGGAGATTGAAATGCTCGTTCGGGACTTATTAAAGCAAGGTATTATTCGCCCAATCACTAGTTCCTTTTCTTCTCCAGTTATTCTTGTCCGCAAAAAAGATGGGTCATGGCGCCTTTGCATTGACTTACAAGCACTTAATCACCTCACCATCAAGGATAAGTATCCAATTCCTGTTGTTGATGAGCTTCTTGATGAGCTTCATGGGGCTCACTTTTTCTCCAAGTTGGATCTTCGTTCTGGGTATCATCAAATTCAGGTTCATGAGGATGATATCCCTAAAACAGCTTTCCGCACACATGATGGCCATTATGAGTTTTTGGTCATGCCCTTTGCCCTCACTAATGCTCCTTCCACATTCCAGGCATTAATGAATAAAATATTTCGACCCTACTTGCGGAAATTCATTTTGGTATTCTTTGATGATATCCTCATCTACAGTAAAACATGGGATGAACATCTCCAGCATCTGGATCTTGTCATGCAACTTTTCTCTGACCATCATCTCCATGCCAAGCAATCTAAATGTGTTTTTGGACAGAAGGAAGTTGAGTATCTCGGGCACATTATCTCAGCAAAAGGGGTTCGCGTGGATCCTGCCAAAATCGATGCCATGAACAATTGGCCGCATCCTCAGACACTCAAGAACCTTCATGGTTTTTTTGGGTTAACTGGCTACTACCACAAGTTTGTCAAGGATTATGGGAAGATTGTAGCTCCATTAACTGCTCTATTGAAAAATGATGCTTTTACATGGACACATGCTGCTCAGTGTGCATTTGACAAACTAAAACAAGCTATGTGTACTACACGTGTTCTAGCTATGCCCAATTTTTTCAAGCCCTTCACTATTGAGAGTGATGCTTGCGGCAATGGACTTGGTGCTGTTCTCCTTCAAGATGAACACCCCATTGCGTTCACCAGCAAAGCCCTTTCAGGTAAGAATTTAGCTGCCTCTACCTATGAGAAGGAAATGATGGCTATTTTGCATGCAGTACAAAAGTTGCGCCCATACCTATTAGGGAATCATTTCTGCATCAAGACTGATCACCAGAGTCTGAAATATTTCTTGGAACAGTGTGTCTCCTCCCCGGCACAACAGAAATGGGTTAGCAAACTCATGGGTTATGCCTATGAGATCACTTACAAGAAGGGTAAAGACAATATTGTGGTAGATGCTCTTTCTCGCACATTTGATGCCCAAGGTTCTCATTCAGCTATTTCTATGCCTGTTCCAAATTGGTTGCAATCTGTTCAACAGGGTTATGTCAATGACTTCCTTATCTCAAATCATCCAATGCTTGACCAACAACCCTTCTGTTGTACCACATTACTCTTGGGATGGTGCTTCTCTGAGATACAAGGGTCATCTGGTGCTTCCCCAGAGCACAGATCTTCAACAAGCTGTCTTCTATGAACTCCATGCTTCTCCATCGGCAGGGCACTCTGGGTTCCTCAAAATGTATGAACGGGCATGGCGTAACTTCTTTTGGCAGGGCATGAAAAGGACAATTCAATAGATGGTGGCCGAATGTGATACCTGCCAGCGCAATAAGGGTGAAACAACACTCCTTCCAGGATTGCTCGAACCCTTGCCCATACCTACACGGATTTGGACAGATATTTCTATGGATTTCATTGAAGGGATCCCTAAATCTGGCGGGAAGACAGTGATTCTCATTGTGGTTGATCGCCTCTCCAAATATAGTCATTTGTGTGCTCTCAGCCATCCCTATACAGCCTCTTCAGTCGCTCAAATTTTCCTGGACCAGATCTTTTGTCTTCATGGCATCCCTTCTTCCATTGTCTCGGATCGTGATGCGACTTTCACCAGTCATTTTTGGACTGAACTATTTCGCCACACTGGCACCAAACTGAAGATGAGTTCAGGGTATCACCCACAAACAGATGGTCAGACTGAAATTATCAATAAATGCTTGGAAACTTATCTTCGTTGCTTCACCTCTGAACAACAACATCAGTGGGCAAAGTGGCTCCCTCTCGCTGAATGGTGGTACAATACCTCTTACCACACTGCCTCTAAAATGACCCCATATGAAGCAATCTATGGTCAGGCACCTCCAGTTCTTCTTCCATACACCCCCACCAGTTCACCAGTTCCGGAAGTTGACACGGTCCTTCGAAACCGTGATTAGATTCTTCGCATTTTGCGGGACAATCTTCACATGGCAAGAAATCGCATGAAGCAACAAGCTGATCAGCACCGTTCTGAGCGCACTTTTCAAGTCGGCGATATGATTTTTCTTCGTCTCCAGCCGTACAAGCAGTCCTCCCTGAAAATTAAAGGGCGTCATAAGCTTGCTCCAAAGTTCTATGGGCCATATCGGATTCTTCAGAAGATTGGGTCTGTTGCTTATAAATTGGAACTTCCTCCTTCTTCCCGCATTCATCCAGTCTTTCATGTCTCTTGTCTGAAGAAAGTTCTTGGCACCAACATCAGTGGACAAAAGAAAGTTCTTGGCACCAACATCAGTGGACAAACGATTTTACCCGAATTGGATAATGAAGGATCCATCCTTTTGGATCCGGAGGCCATCCTCCATCGGCGCACTCGTCAGCTTCGCTCTCGCTCTATCACAGAGGTCTTAATTCAGTGGCATGGCATGCAACCAGAGGATGCTACATGGGAACCACTCCTTCAGATTCAACAACAATTTCCACATCTAAAGCTTTGAGGACAAAGCTTTTTTTTAAGGGGGAGGGGATGTTAGGAACCCATGTTTTTACTTTGTTAGTATATTGTTGTTGGATGCATATGCTTTGTAAGTCGTCCCACAGTATTTGTTGATCAATAGTTTATGTTATTGTTGTTGGTGCATATGCTTTGTAAGTCGTCCATAGTATTGTTGATCCATAGCATTGGTGCCTAGACTTAGTATATAAGCGTGTGTTGAGACCTATGAAGGCACCGTGAATTTATTTGTATTGAGATTGCTCATAGGAGGTTGCCCCCTCGAAGTGGCCTGTGATCAATATAAAAATGATTCTGAGTTTTGTCATTTCTGATATTTTTATTAATTAATTGTTGCAGGTGCATCACACAAGTTTATCAGTTCCTTTTGGCAATCTTTGTTCGAATTGGTGAAAACCAGTTTAAATCTCAGCACCAGCTATCACCCCCAGATAGATGGGCAAACAAAGAGAGTTAATCAATGGCTGGAAGGTTATCTCAGAAATTATGTCACGGGGCAGCTGAAAGCATGGGTCAACTGGCTGCACTTAGGTGAGTTCTGCTACAACACCACATTCCACATGTCCATTGGGATGAATCCATTCAAATCTTTGTATGGGTATGAGTCTTCTACTTTTGCAGATTTGGTCTTTGGGAATTGCAGGGCTCAGAAGGCTAAGGATTGGCTGCAGGAAAGCCAAGATATCCTTAAAGCACCGAAAGAAAATTTGCAGGTTGCACAAAATCAATAGAAAATCAATGCAGATAAGAATAGAACTGACCGGACCTTCCAAGAAGGGGATCTAGTTTATTTAAGGTTGCAGCCATATAGGCAAACTACTCTTAAGACCAAGGGAGCTGAAAAGTTATTGCCAAGGTTCTATGGACCCTATCAGATAATCATAAAAGTGGGTGAAGTAGCATATGAATTGGATCTACCAGCTAGGAGCAAAATCCACAATGTCTTCCATGTGTCCTGTTTAAAGAAAGCAGTTGGCCAACAAGTTAAGATTTCAGAAATTTTGCCTCCACTTGGTGATGAAGGGCACCTGGTCTTAGAACCGGAATAAATTTTGCAGGAAAGAGAGAGGAGGCTGAGGAGCAGAGTCATCAAGGAATATCTAGTACAGTGGAAAGGTTTGCCTAGTGAGGATGCCACTTGGGAGGATGAGAAGGTTTTGCAGCATCCTGGTTTGAAACTGCTTGAGGACAAGCAGTCTTGGGAAGGGAGGACTATCATGTCCCCTCCCTAGTGACCATGGTCACATCCTGGCTCCTCCTATCCCTAGGGGGTCTAAGTGATTAGTTAATTATAATTTTTGTTCATGGGGATATTTTTGAGGCAAATACACCTTAGGAGAATAATTAATTATTAAGTTATTTAATTAATTATGAAAGCTGGAATTAATATGAGAGGTATTTTGGTATTTTTATATTTAAATGCTAATAATGTTTCCAAATTGGATAATGAAGGCTAGGAGGGCGAATTGGTGGCAAGAGGATAACCTTGCCCAAGTGGAGAACATTTCAGAAAGGAAAGAAAGTCATAATGGAATTAGAAATTGACAAAAGCTGGAAAAGTTGGCAAAAACAGAAAAGTAGTAAGTAAAAGAAATGGAAAGCATCAGGAAAAGCACTTAGAAAGGATTTAGTAACATCCAGAAAAGTAGCTAAGGTGCACTTGCCAATTCTGACTAGAGGAGGTTAAGGAAAGAAAGTGGAGAAAGCTCATAAGTTGCCAATCTCAGAGAGAGTGCGCCCTACCTCACCCACACGTGTGGACTGGTTTACCAAGCAAGCTATCTCATCTATTTAAGCATGCTTCTACATTCATTCAAGAACTTTTGTCATTTAGAATTTTGGTTTGAGAGCTCTGAGCCTCCCTAGTTGAGTGATGTGCCTCAACTGTTTCTCTTGGGTGATGTGCCCCAAGGTCTTTTAGTTTCCAGAGAGTTTTATGCAGGTCTACATCATGTATTGGAGACCCTTATCAGCTATTTGCATCCATCATTGAAGATTTGAAGTCAGAAGAAGAGCAGATCCTATAGACAGTGAAACTACAGCTAGTTTTAGTGAAGATTCTCCTGTTGGAGGAGTTTGAGCCAGTGAATGCGCCCAATACTTGGTGGAGAGGTGGTTCAGCTATTTTTGCAGTGATTAGAAGAGCCACATATCAGAAATCAGCAGCATAACTGAACTATCCTTCTCTTCTCTCTCATTCTCTCAACTCCGGGTAGATTTGGAGGTGATTCCTCTGCTAGAAGAAGAAGACAAGTGAAGGACTCTATATTCTTTCTCAGAGAGTCATTTCTTAGCTCATACTCTGTTCCATATATGTAGATGATCACCTTGTACTTTCAGATCAGATATTTAATCATATCATATCTCACACAGTCCAGCCTGGGCTCTATGTGAGGTTTTCCTAGTCATTGAGATACTATTCCACTGGAGGATCATTAAATGGACACAAGATTGGTCCAGTGAGGTATATTTCAACCTGCTACTGTCATATATATTATATCAGAACCATATAACACCTCATAATTGATTATTACATTTAATGAAGATCATTTAATAATTCGGAATGGAAGACTAGCTCATTGAGCATTGTTCTATGACTAGTTTTACTGAAATAACTGCCAAATCTATTATGAGAGTCAGTTTTGCTTTCTGCAATTTGTAGGTGGTCAATGATACAGTATAATATCCATAACAGTCATTAATTTCAGAATCTGGAAGCATTTAACCTTCGTTTATAAAGTTTGGAAAATTCCTAGCTCAGCAATCCCAGAGTGGCTTAAGACTCCCAAACCTCTCTTGCATATTCCAAATATTTTTGTATGTTTCCCAATGGATCCATTGAACTTATTTTACTGTCATAAATCAGCCTTGGACCCTCAGTGACCCACCCAGTCTAGTAAGCATATGCTGGTGCATCCAGGAAGCTTTGTGGTAGGCTTCAGCGGTAGCTGTTGTCTGAAATATAAATGGCCCCAGTGCTTTGTGCTTAGGACTCTCCCGCTGTTCTGATTTGCTTCTGCTGTACACATCTCATATAAATTCTATAATTGAATGTTCATCTTACCAAACTCAGTTTCAAGCCTCCTTACCTGTCATTGACTTCCTGCTCTATCCGGTGAATTGTTTAAAAATTATCAAGTAAATTTTATTTAAAATTCCGAACTTGAGTTAATATATGGGTTAAATATTTCCTAGGATATTACATGTTAATTGTTGGAACCGTTGACTTGTTTGAGGGGAATCTTGTGTATGCTCTGTATAGGGTGTAATGATTATGCTACAATTGCCCTTTGGCTCTATTCTACCATGTACTTCAACCTACAGTGCGATTTCAACCACCGTTAGTGTTCTATGTAATGCAACAACATAAAAAATGTATTATTTATGCCTACAACCATCCCATTCAATGGCTCAACACATTCTCAACCTATGTATGTTGTTAAGTTACACAAAATCTATATAGATCCTGAAGTGATTTCTTGATTGAGAAAAGGATTGATTGTCCGAGTATTGTGTATGCACATTTCAAGAACAAAATTAACTATTAGGGTATTGTTACCCTCTAGATTCTTTTCAGTTCACCCTATTATATGTGCCAAAGAGGGAGAGGGAGGGGGAGTGTGGGGATTGTTTCGATTGTAAAGGGCAAGCTAGGGCTTGTTTATGTAAAAGTGTTGGTTTAACGGGGTTCAAAACCCCTTCTCTGGTCATGGAAGGTCCTCTTGGTTCTCATTTCAAGGAGTGTTGGCTTAGTGGCTCTATTGACTACGCCATGATGGGTGGAAGTTTCTCATCATGTTGTGAATTTATGCCTTGGGTGGGTGCTCCGATGCACCTTGGTATGAATCCATTATGACACATGGCTTGGGTCTCCTATCCACACTTATGCTTTGTAGAGGTGATTGCGTTTGTAAGGGTTGTCATATCTGCCTTAGCACACCTCGTTGATATCCCCTTTGACCTATATTTCTTGTATCATCCCTCACTCTTGGTCATATTGGTCTTCAAAAGCAAATCATCCACCTTTCAAACAAGCAAGAAACGGTCATACCCACCTAAGGAGGGCGTTGAGAGAAAAAGACGCTTGTTGGGGTTAAATGGGGCATGTTGTCCTCCTTCCAAGCTCAACTCCTCATCAAGTTGAAGCATTTCATCGTATTTTATGATCACTTCATGTTTTATGAGGTTTAGTGCTCAGATTGTGGGTGAAAACATTAAAAAGTAATTAAATGTCATTTTAAAGATATTAAATAGGTTGGTCTAAAGTAGGATTAAGTTAGCATTTTCAAGTATAAATAAGGAAACTCGTCATTTGTAATTAAGATCACAGGATATGGGTGAATCCATGAATATGGGTGTCTATTTTGGGGGGTTTTATCATAAAATAAATTTGATTTTTTCATGTTTTTCAACTTCAGATTTGTGTTTAGAATTTCAATTTTTAGTAAAAAGAAATCTTTTAGAGAATTTTGTTAGCTTTCTATTCATTATTTTTTCAAATTTTTTTATTGAGATTTGATATGTCAATTTGACAAATGTTTGTAAGTGTTTAGAATTTCAATTTTTAGTAAAAAGAAATCTTTTAGAGAATTTTGTTAGCTTTCTATTCATTATTTTTTCGAATTTTTTTATTGAGATTTGATATGTCAATTTGACAAATGTTTGTAAGTGTTTTCTTTTAAAGTAAAATGACTAATAAATAGTCATGTTTTTTGAGTCACATGAACTCATTGTTAGACTTGTGATTTTTAAAAACAAAATATGCTACGACAATCTATACAGAGTGTTAGATTCTGACTATAATTTCGTATCCAACGGGTGAATATAATAATTATTATAATTTTTTGAACTGGATCGATATGGAAAACTTGTCAAATATAAACATGTTTATTTTGAGTGGACATTTCTCTCAATGTACAAAGAAACTAAAAAATCCAAGAGTACTCTTTTGAAGTAGACACTCCAATGAAGGTCCCCATATTTTTTTCAAATTTTTTTATTGTGTATTTTTTAAGTTATGGAATTTTCATTTCACTACATTTTGAAGGCAATCAAACCAAAATGGAGACATGTTGACAAAATTAATAATTAAAATGATCAGATTTCACTTAAACACAACAAAATCTATACCTACGAAAAATAGATTCAATGACAAAACTAATGGTATCAACTCTGATAGTCGCTTTGTAGTATTGGATAATGGTTTTGCCTTTTGAAATTGGAGAAACCTGCAAACCTTCCATTTTTCAGTATTAATAGGTTTTCAGCCGAACAATAGTTCGGTTGAAAACATGTTTAATTTTTCAGCCGAATGTTTTTTTCAATATTTGACCATTAGATTTAAGCGAAAAATAATTTCAGCCGTTGGATTAAATAATTTTTTGGCCGAAAAATTATTTAATATGAATTTCATATTGCAATTCTCACAGAATAGACACCCATCTTCGTGAATTCATCCATATAATAATTTTTTTTGTTGGTAAAATTATATGCATGATTATTCTGACAATAAATTGTCAACCGAGGCTCGCAAGCTTAAAGATGTCAGCACTGTATGTGCACGGATGAAGCCTAAACTAACTTAATCCAGCTTAATTTGTCCTAAAGTAGACAACACACTTAAGGCAAATAATAATCTAATACAAAACAAGTACTAAAATTAAAACTAGTGCAAAATTGATACCAAACTAGAAAACTAATGCAAAAAATCAAGTGCATAAATACAAAGTGTGAAATTTAACACAAAACAAAACAAAACAAAAGCAAGAATAGAATAAATAAAAACAATTTTAAAAAAAATTACTCTAAAATAAACTTACAATTAAAGTTCCCTAGACCCAAAGTCCATTCTTCATAAACACGAAATACAAATTGTGTACACAAAAAAACAAGATATATTGCAACACAAAATAAAATATTTACAAAATACCAAATATATACACAAAGAACAAATTATATTGCAAAAGTTCTAAAATACAAATCAAATTTGTAAAAGACAAAATGCAAAATGCATTGAAAATTACAAAAGACAAAGTATATTAAAATTACAAGAAATACAAATCAAATTTATAAAAGACAAAATGTATTAAAAATTATAAAAATGACAAATTGTATCAAAAATTTCAAGAGAAGACAATCTATTGAAAAACATTGTATTATTATTCTATGATAGGTGAAGCCTTTGAACTTCGCTAATTCTTTGATCTCTTCAGGTGTAGGTTTCTCTCCATCAATTTTAGTAACATTGTCCTTTACCTGTGCCACTTCTTTAGCTTGTTTCCAAACATCCTTTGGCAAAGTGTGAGTTTTACCAACATGGTTGATATACTCATGTTGATTTGAATACCCTTGTTACCAGCTATTTTGTCCAATAGCTGAATTGCTTGTGAGCCGCTAGTTTATTGAACATGATTCATGTTCATCATCAGTGTTCAGAGGTTTAGAAGTCATTTTCAGGGCAATTTTGCCCCATTTATAATAACTACATGTTCATACCCCCATGGGGAATTTGTAAAAAATTGGTCTAAACGGGGTCCTTTTATAAAAGACTCGGCTATCCTTAGGTTTAGCCATTTGGGGGATACCTTAGAGTGTTTTTTTCCTTAGGAATTATGCGCTACTCATCAGTGGCATATAATCCCTGAGTTTTTCACTCAAACCTCCAAAGCTGGAGCATTTTCCATGGTGATCAAAACCTAAGGTGGTTATTAGAGTCTTGTGTCTAGGATTTTTTACGTGTTAGCCATCTCGATTGAGTCGTATGAACATGCACTAGGTCCCCCAGGAGTTTCGTTTGATTCCGGCAAAATTAATTTTTTCCGTAATTTAGACCATTTTTAATGGTTTAAATGGAATTTTTCTAAGTATGATAAAAACTTCATCCGGAGGCGCATTAGGCGTGGGGAGGCTCATTTTGACGCTCAGAGCATCCTCTTCACCTTGGCACCTTCATTCTTCAGTTTCCGGGCAGTTACGTCGCCTCTGGGAGCAGTTTTCACTATTTTGACATTTAGTGACCAAAAAATGACAAAATTCACTAAGTGGCAAAATTCAAATAAGTCAAAAATTGAATTTTTTAACCATGGAAAAGGTTGGAGATGATTTGCATGGGTTGTACGACTTCATTATTGGAGTAATAAAGCATATGTTATAGCTTTGAGTTACGAATTGAATTAAAAGGAGTGTGGCGTGAGCGTGAGGATTGGACATGGGTTTGACCATATGACTGGCTCTCTCGCTTGATTTGGTTGGTGAATAGTCCATTGGGTGGGAGTTGGTTCCTAAGGAGAGGGTTTCCACATCCCCACTCACACCTACCACAAAGTCGAGTTAGTAAATATGTCAAACTCCAAGCTATAGCTCATGCATTCCTTGCTTAGCTCACGCATTCCTTTGATGGCCCATGAATTGATGACTTGGCTTTCACGTATAGGTTGGGTGATGGTTACTATGTGGGAGTGGAGGCCACCTCCCTAATCATACCAACCAGCAGCTCGACTGCACCATTGGATCAAGACTCCAAGCATTGCACTTGATTGGAATTCGATTGGGATTCGGCTCTCCTTTGCCAAATTCGTTTTTGGAATTTGGTTCGTTTTTGGATTTTGGTCTCTTAGTTTTGTATAAAAAGAGGCTCTTGGAGCTCTCTTAGGATGGAGATTTGTGCAAAGAAACTCTGGCAAAATTGTAAGCATTCTTTTGTTAATAAAATATTTTCGACTTTGGAGGTTACTTGCATTGGCTCTTGGCATTGTGTCTTCATTCTATGATGAAGTAATATCTCTTTCACCCTACTCTTTGATTTCAATTTTGATTATTGTATGCTTATTGAAGACTAACAATCTAGTACTTAGGCTTTTAATCAAATTGTTATTGAGTGTTTGTGTCTTTAGGGGTTGCATCTAGTAGAAGATCTTGGCATCTAATACCTTCACTATGCAGAAACTCTATTGTTAATGGTCTTTTGTTTGCAGGGGTTCAAGCAGTTTCGATCTTTCTTGCCTCATCCATCAACTACCAAAAAAATACATTCATTATTGGTTCTAGTTACTTGAGATAGGCTTGTGATCTTCATCCATAAGCCTTCTCCCATTCACCACTTCTCATCATGTCATCCATTCGCTGCTCCTTACTGTTCGCTATACATTCACTATTTCCCCACTTTACTGTTCGCTGCCCTATATCACAGTTTCCTCATTTTGCTCTTCACTGCCCTATAACAGTGACAAGCAACCTCCATTCGCTACCCATTGCACTCAGTCTTGAAACCTCCATTCACTGCCCAAAATATTGTTATATCATCCTTCTCCTTTTTGCATGCAGTGCCCATCATTCCAGCATTCACCTACTCCTTTCATGCACTAAAAAAATCATAAAAACTTAAAAAAAAATCAGAGTTTGGTTTTGATAGTTAGTTTGCATACTAGATTGTTAGCTTGCATTTTTGTAGATCTCATTCTAGGCCATTGCATTTAGTTTATTTTGAAATATTGCATTTAGATCTCATCATAAGCATTATATTTGCATTGTATTTCGTTTCCTAGCTTGCATCTAGCTTAGACCTTAGGTTGCATCTAGTTTCCTATTTGTCATTAACTAATGATAATGGGTTATTGAGTTCATCATTGTGATAGGTACTTGGGAAAGAGAAACTCAAGAGATTTTGAAGCAAGAAGAAGAGAAAAAGGCCTAAACCAAGAAGAACATCAAAAAACCAAAAGGATGATCCAAACCAAGAAATCATTCATCATTATCCTTTGTAATAGCTCTTAAGAGCTTGTTTCAAGTATTTTCAAAGTTTATTTCTCTCAAAGTCCTTCCAAGGGTTTTAACCCAAAAGGCATTTGTACTCTCATAATAAAGTTTGCAAGTGGGGTTTTTAAGCCCCTGCATTCACTTCCCCCATTTGGGGAAGCCTTGTAGTCTTCTTTGCTTGGTTGAATTGTTAGTTAGTTTCCCTTTTTGTTCTTAGATCACTAGTTGCTAGATTAGTTCATTTTTTCATGCTTAGAAACTTGTTGCTAGTTGTTTACTATTTTATCAAAAGTTTCACTTTTCAAGTAATACAACTGCATAAGTTAGAAATCTGTTGAATCTCACCAATAATGGATCAAGAGTGCTCTTTGTTAGGGAGTTGCTTTTATTTCATTTTTACTTACCCCCATGCTCTCCCGAGTACAGTATTTGACCTGAAAGAGAGTCTTGGGTAGATTAGACTTTATTTTCAGTACAGTTATTTAATTCCGTGCATCATAAGCCTCTTGAACATTGTCATAAGACGAAGTCAAGAGCGCTCTCTGTCGGAGAGTTTTTCCTTGTGCTCTTAATAAAAACTTCAACTTCACATTTCCCCTTTAAAATTTATCTTATTGCTTTCCATCACCAAGTATGCTCTACCGACCCTAAAAAGTTGAACTCGTACTCAGAACAGTGATTGGATTTGTTAATCTTGCAAGTGATAACCATAATAAAATCTTTACCCCATAACCAACGAACCGGTGTTGTTTCGAGAAATACTTAGGTAGTGGGGAAATTCCTAACTGGTGACGCCGGAAACCACCGTTGTCATAGAGTTCTAGCTCGCTGGTTAAATCCACTAGACACCTAGCCTAGAATGCTGGACAATCCGATAGGTCACTAAGGGGAGCCACTGAAGGTATACTTTTCCGGTTGGACTCCATCCTTGCTTTCTAAACTCTAATAATCAAGATCACTGAAACTTTTAAAACAAACAAGATAATTTGCACAACATTTTCACCAACATTATTTTGAGACTTGTATCTTCAGCATCCCCAAGCACTACACATTTTTTACTCCATTTAGCACTGGTCACTTTAAAAATTTCATTTTTTAATTAATCTGGGCCATTTGTCCATTGGGATTTTGTTTAAGTTATCATCTATTTGTGGATGCCATTTTATTATATATACAAGTCGTCATTATATTGTTTCGCAACGTGGATTGCACTTTATCTTGTGCTTATTGTCATTTTATAAATTGTGATCTCACCAAAAAAAACTCCTAAACAACATCCATCCGCATTCGCAACACCTTAAAACATTAAAAAAAAACATAGAGCCATAGACAACTCTTTGTAGGGACTACCCCCCTTGGCTTCATTAGGAGTTTTTCTAAATGGAGGAGCTGAGATTCAGGCGATAGTACCTGGCTCATTGCTTGCCCCCAAGGCCACACCTTCCCCACTTGTAGTGAGGGAACAACTTTCGAAATATTTCTGCTGCTAGTGTGCATCTCAGCGAACAACAAGACTGAAGTGCAGAGGCATCAAATGAACAGTGAAAAGGAAGATATATTCAAGGACATTAAGGATGTATGGGCTGTAGGAGAAAAAGAAGAAAACGAAGAGAGCAACCAGCAGCTTGAAGGTGAAAGTATAGAGTTGAAGAAGAGGGAAGATCTTATGCAATTGGTTATTGCCAAGATGATTGAAGGCGGGATTCATGATCCTGATGAAAGTGGATTTGTTATAAAGCAGTGGGAGAGACAATTATGTGTTATGAATGCCTTTCAAGAGATGTACAACAGTACATAAGGGATCAAGGATGTTTATGTTCTTGTATGTGAAACAGAAATGCATCTACAAGATAATGAGAATGAAGATTATTTATAGCAGAATGTAGAATTGCAAGATGGATTAGATGAACTATGGGAGTTGGTACAAGTTCCTAAGAAAAGCTACAGAAGAATGAAGTTTACATCCCATTGTGAGGTTGGATTGAAAGTGAAGAACGACGAAGGTAAAGATAGTGGAGCATTGCAGTATAAGGTCTGGAAGCCTTGAAGCTTACAACCAAGGAGAAATGAGGACAGTAAAGCTTATGAACAACAACAAACAAAAGTCTGGGATCCAGGAAGATAGAGAATGAAGACACATAATCAGGTGGTCATGTTTTCTTTTTACTTTGGGAGTCTGATGCAGGAGCATTAGCTTCCAAGTCAAGGTTCTAAGTTTGGTCAGACCCTAAGGCCTTGACGCTAGCCCAAAGAGGGTTTTATTGTAAAACCATTGTAAACCTTCTGTAAAGTGTTTAATTTATTTAGAGATAGCAAGCATAAGCATAAGAGATTCAATTTGCTAGGTGTCGATGTAAGTGGAGTCATGATAACCGATTCCTTAAGAAAAGGAGTGACTCGAGGAGAGATAAGAGTCTGTTTGGATGAGTCATTAGGAAGAGAGGCTAGAAGTTCTATTTTTTGGAATTGTTGCTTAAATTTGAAAAAACGGTCTAGTGAGTGGGAGAGTTAGTTTTAATGAGCTGGAAGCTCAGTCTTGTAGGGAGGAATGTAAGCCTACGTGCACTGATAAAAAAAGGAGATATGGCCAAGAAGATGGGGAAGTCATAGAATAGATTAGGGTTTTGATTTTGTACAGTTTTGATGATGAATGAAAGAGGAAGAATCATCGCTTTCTGTGTGTATATGTATGCATTTGGTGAATGCTAAATGGGGGAAAAATCATGATTCATTTGATAAATCTGTATTTGACTATGTGTGACCCGGATAGCAAGGTAGTTTTCCTTTGATGAAATTATTGAAATGAAACGTTTGATTTCGCGAAGAGCAAAGGGATGGGTAGAAGCACTAAGAAAGATCTTCCAGTTCTAAAGAAATAGAAATTCTCCCTTGAGGAAATCGATAGTGGGATCGATTTAATGGAGGAGTTTCTAAGATCGCATTGATGGCATTTGTGTTGAGAACATCCTGGTATCGCGTGGCTGCAATAGAGGTTTGGGACAATGTTAATGAGAAACACTAGATTTAGATATCTGCGTTGAAGTATGAATGAAGCCGCAGAGTATCTCTGTAGTCACCGTTAGAGTACGAAAGAAAAGAACCTATAAAAGGGGTTCGAGCTCGCCAATGATACGAGTGTTTTAGAGATTGAGTTCGTGTGAATGGTGGTTGTGCATTGGAAGGAGCCGACGGCCTAGTAAAACAAATGGCATGTGTTGCAGCTGCGAAAGAATTGTTGTCTGAGTGATTTTACGAGTCGTCTCTGCATTTGGATGGAAATCGTCTACCATCGGCATAGAAGGAGATGCCATTGCGTAGGGGATAGTCTCTTTATAATTGAAGAGATAGAGCAGGGGTGCTTTGGATCCCTTTTGTACCCAAAGTTTTAGTTACAGGACTTGGTGCTGAGTTAAGAATGGTGAGCCATATTTCGCCTAGCTCGTACAATGAACCAAGGCTTAAACATTTGGCTGTGATTCATTCGGCTACGACTCCAGTTGGGGTTTCCAGAATTAGTAAGGTAAGTCCTATATGGTACACTGCTAGCTCACTAGCCTGCCACCACCAATCATAATAATGCCCACCACATTTTCCGCAGGCACTCAAAATTGGAGCTATTGAAGCTTGCGAAGACTAGATTTGCTAGTAATTACCTCACCTTCAGACGCCTTTTGAAGGTAAGAGAGGCATTGGCTAGTATGGCATCAAGTGACTCATGGAAGGTTTTGAAAGACAGGGCTACATCCGCATCTGACAGGAAATATTTTCAGGAGGTATAGGACATCATTCTTGATGGTCAATTTTGGGCAAGTGTAGGGTATGTTTTGAATTTCACCAAGCCCATTTATCACATGATTTGGTTTGCAGATACTGATGAGCCGTAATTGGGGAGGTGTATGAGAAAATGGATAGCATGTTAGGCCAAATAAAGGATATTGTTGAGCCAAAATATGCCGTCTTGTATGATCATATTCGCAAACATGTGGTCAAAAGGTGGGATAATCTTAATGTTCCACTCCATGCCTTAGCCTATGTCCTTACACCAAAATATTATTCTCCATCTTGGTTGGCCAAACCAGCACCTGGGGGTGGGATCAGGAAAAAACCCCACAGAAATACAAAGGTACAAAATGGGTGCATGCAAGCATTAGATAAGTTGGTCCCTGACGAAGAGGAAAGTGCCATATTGTGTGCTCAATTGAGCAAATATCTTAGTCAACATGGGGTGTTCGGTACTTTTCATGCAAACAAAGATCGAGAAAGGATTCCTCCTATTGAGTGGTGGAATATGTATAGCCCCGCCGCCACACGGTTGCATAAATTGGCCATTAAAGTGCTTTCACAGGTGGTTAATAGTTCTTCTACAGAGAGGTGTTGGAGCACCTATAGCTATATCCACAATGTGAAAAGAAACAACCTAAATGAAAACCGAGCAGAAAGCTTGGTTTTTGTACACTACAACTTGAGGTTATTGTCTCATTATTGTGAGCGGGATAAAAGTGATAGAACATTTGCCACTTGGGACAACAACTCGAAGGAGGATAATTTGGAGGATGGAGCCATGGTTTTAGAGCGCTTGGAGGATGAAATTTTGGACGACGATGATGTAATTGTTGATCGTGCAGCAGCAACAACAACATCGATGCCACCTCCCTCTAGTAGTAGTTCTCCACGTACACTTCCACTTCCAGCAACAGTCCCAGATGTACCGATTTTTCCTCTAGCTTCACAACCTCCATTGTTTCGTGGGGGTTGTGTAGCTATTGGACATGGTTCACGACCACTTCCAGTCCCACCTATTGAGGATGAGGATCTTGATACTATTGCTAGCAGTGGTCATAGATCACGGGAAAATAAATTAGAAGTTTCTCATGGAAAAAGGAAATATTAGTACTTGTCTTTTTCTAGTTTTTCAGTACTTTGCATTTTGCAAATTGCACCTATTGACTCTTTAATATTTCTTATAGTCAATTTTGAAGACATTATATGGCAATTTAAGTTTGATGTTTGAACTTTGAAGTTCATTGCTTTGTGAAATTGAATCGTTTCATTTCATGGTTGAACACTTGAACTTGATCATTTTATGTTCTCTGTTATAGTTTGGTAACTTGGTTACAAGAATTATGAGATTGATGATTGATCATTTGATGAGTCATGCCAAAATTACAAATGTTATATATTGAAAATGGTTGATGCTATGGTTGATGATTTGATGATTTGATCATGATGACAATGTTATAAGCTATAGGTTATAACTTATAACTACTAAACATGATTGATGTTATATAGTTTAATCCATGTTTTTATGTTTTTTGTAACTAGTTCAACATTTTGCATGGTTTTGTTTACATATATGCATGAAAATATATAAAAAAATATATATAAAAAACGCTCCCGAAACACTCCCAACCCGGAAACTTTCAAAAATTTCACTTTTCGCTTCGCTCTCGCTTCTCGCTCTTGCTCCCCGCTCCCGACAGTGTAGGGTTACTGTTCTTTTACTTTGCAAGCGAAAGATAAAGAAATAAAAAATGCAACTAAGGAAAATTATACTGCTTGAAAACAAAAGAGCAAATTAGTTCCTATGTCCTGAGTGAGTTTGAAGACCGATATTTGGATCGGGAGCTTCAAACAAATAAAGAAAAGGGAAACTAAAAAAAAAAACCCACAAAATGGTGCAAAACCCCCTAGGGGGGGTTGGGGTGTGGACATTGTGTAGCCCACTTGCTTTTCATTTTTTACTAATTGATTTACAATGCTCTAAAGAAATCCTCTTTATCCGTCAATTAAGTCAAAAGAAAAGACTAGAAACAAGAGAAAAGACTAGAAACAAGAGAGGACTCTCTGAAGCTTTTTGAATGTTCAACTTGTCAAAAATCGGTCGGAGCTTCTCTCTACCTATTGGTCAAAATACAAAAACTAGCAAACTAATTTTGTAGAAAAATGCCCAAATCACTTTGGAAGTGACTTGGACAAGTTAGAACAAATTCACAAAATTGCTCTAAATTAAAGTAAGTAAGAAAATGCCAAAGTAACTAAGGAAGAACAAGCTAAGAAGCTAGCTTATCTTTGCTTTCTCTTTTAGGGCAACAAATGAAATAGGTACAAATGTATCTTTAACAAAAGTGCAAATTAACTACTACTTCAAGCGTTCAAATTTGGAATAAATTTGGCTCTAAATGTTGAATTAATGTAACTTTGAAGAATATTCTACTTGTATTTTCTTAATTGTAACTCTATCAAGGATGTTTTACCTCCGTTCGGGGATGTCATTATTATATTTGGTCATGTAAAAAGTCATGAGGTAAAACCTCCATTGTAAGTCCGGTCGATAGTACCCAAAAGAGTTTATTATTGTTATTATTTTGAGTCTCCCTAGAGAGGTCAAGCCCAGTTAGTAAAGTGAGGCTGACCTAGCTGGGTTAAAAGTCAAGTGAAAAGTAAAGTATAAATAGAGAGCGACTTCCTCTCATTTGTACCATTCACTCATTCATGCATTGCACATTAGAGGAGAGAGAGAAGTTTGTGAAGGAGGAGGATTGGCTTAGCTCTAGAGTTTTGGGTTTGTCTCTCTTATTTGTGAGACCTATTTTGGGCATTGTACTTTGGTAATCTATATTGAGGAAATTCTTGCTGGGTTTTCTTCCCCTTGAGGGTTTCCCAGGATATACTGTTGTGTACCTTGTGATTGTGTATCTTTTAGAGATCCTGGTTATGCTGCTATTGTGAAAATGTATTAAATGCGCATGAAGTTAGAATTTAGTCTTTAGTAGCATATAATATTAACATGGTATCAGAGCTAGCTTGAAAAGAGCAACTTTCATAGGGTAAATCTCTCTCTCTCTCCTCTCTCTCTCTCTCTCCGAGCTTAAAAATTAGGGCTTCTTACAAAAGTGGAATTTTTAGTGCAAGTGGCATAGGCAAGTGCGCCCCTCCTAGGCGCATCTATTGGCACCAAGATCAAAATTTTCAATGGATGAATCTTCCAAAAAGTCAAACCCTAGTTTTACTTTGGACCAGAAAAACCAAAAAACCAGAAAATCAGAGAAAGCCAGAAGCTGCAGATTAGAATTTCGCATGTCGAATTTCAAGGGTGAAATCAATTTGAATCTTCAAAAACAAAGTGTACCAGCATGATCGCCTCAGTCAAGCGCATTTTTTGGTGAGTTCAGTTTTTACTTTTGAGAAATTTTAGTTTTTGGTTATTCTCTGCTCTATGGGATAAGATCACCCCAAGCACTAAGCTTGATGACAAGTTGGAAGGCATAAAGAACTTCCGTGCTTGGAAGTATAGGATTGGACTCATTATAGAAGAGAATGATCTTTCAAAAATTGTTAAAGAAGATGTACTAGAACATGAAGAAGCTGAAGCAAAGGAAAAGCATAAGAAGGGCATGATTAAAGCCAATAGGATCATAGTAGACTCCATCAAGGATCACTTTCTTCCTCAAGTGTCCTCCAAGAAAACTCCAAAGGAGATGTTTGATGCCCTATCAAGAATGTATGAAGGAAGAAACATCAATCGAAAGATGAATTTGAGAACCCAACTCAAAAGCATGAAGATGAATCAAGGTGAATCTATCCAAGATTACATTACTAGGGTTTCTCAATTCAAAGAACAACTAGAAGCAATTGGAGACAAGCTTGACGAAGATGAATTAGTGATGAATGCTCTCAATGGTCTCACTAGACCTTGGGAATCTTTTATCCAAACAATGTGTGCAAGAAAGGAAAGTCTACTATTTGAAGTAGTATGGGAAGAATGTGTTCACGAGGAAGCTAGAGTGGCAAATCGAGAAGCACTACTCAGAGAAGATGATCAAGCCCTAGCTACTCATACTAAAAGAGGAAAGGGAAAATCCTATTTCAAGAAAGAAACTCATAAGAAGTTTCATCCACCTAAGAAGTTTCAGAAGTATAAGAAGGGAAACTACAAGCGAAAAGACTTATCTTCTTATCAATGCTTTCATTGTGATAAGATGGGACATATTGCCAAAGATTGTCCAGTAAGAAAAGATGAATATAGGAAGAAGAGTATCAAAAGACATCATGTACATTTAGTCGAAGAAGAAGAAGAAGAAGAAGAACCTCCCAAGAAGCAAGCAAAGGAAGAAGTAAAAGAATATGTTTTATTCTCCGCTCTCTCTAGGTTCGTGACACCTGGAAATGACACATGGCTAATTGATAAAGGTGCTTCAAAGAACATGACAGGTCAGAAGAAGACTCTCTCCAGTCTAGAAGAAAATAACTCCCCTTAGAAGGTATCATTAGGAGATGATTATCAATACCCTATTAAGGGAATAGTGTAAATATTTGATTCAGAGATCACTACTCCCTCTGAATCACCCAAAGATATCAAGTGGTATGAGTCTTGATATCAATACATGCTCATATACAATAGACTCAACAACTATATTTGCATTTACCAAACTGAAACATATGCAATCACACAAACAACAGATATACCTTGGAAACCCCAACCGAGGAAAACCAACAAACTGTGGGGCTGTCTTCTCTCTCGATCCAAGAGCATATATATATAAATGATAAGTACAATACCGGATTACCTTAGCAAGTAACTCAATCCCTGAACTAGACAGGCTCTAGATTTGCATGCATTAGCTGATGCATGCACTGGATGAGTAAGCCCTAATTGTAAAATTGGATCTGAGTGTCTCTGTAGGTGCCTCTGACTGATCTGACTCTCTGTGTCACTCTGCTCTGATATGCTCTCTCTGAAGACTTCCCTCTGAGGAACTCGAACTCCTCTGCATGCAGAAGTGCACCCTCCCCTCTGGATGCCAAATGCTTGTACCGGACTGGATCTCAGCAGATCTGAGCTCTAATCATCCCTAACCTTCCTCAAATGATGAGGCAAGGCTATCTAGGAAGACTCAGACTTTGAATCGGTCAATCCAGCTCCAAACGAGCTTCTCCCTCCTTGGGAAATGTGCCCTCCTCCAAGGGAACACATCCTCCTCTAAATTGAGCAGAATGCTTTCAGATGGACTCTCTCAATCCACAGGCTTGGGTGCCTAGTGACTCTGGAGATGAAGGTCACTGATCCAGCTCAGATCTGACCTTCCTAGCTCTTGCAGGAGCTCCACTCTCTCTCAGAAAGTCACCCTGCATGCACAGCTGCGCCCCCCTCACTCTCAGCACTATCACTCTCCGACAATTCAACTAAGTAACCTCAACTGAGGACCTCCTTCCTCTATAAATAATCTCACCGATGAATTAGGTTTGCAAAACCCTAATTCTCGGTGCATGCAAAAGTCACTTTTGCATGCATCTACTGATTGCTGATAGGTCATGCAAAACTCATGGTTGCAAAGGTAAAATCTCCCTGGAAGTTCCGCATGCAGCCCCCACTGGGGTCATGCCACTGAGTAGAGTGTATCTCACTCTCTACTCCATCCCGATGCCTATAGTACTGATGTACCTCCATGCAAGGCATCTGAATCATGGAGGACATCCCAAAGTTACCACACTCTAACAAATAGGAGAAGTCACCTACAAGCTTGATTCGGGAACCCCAATGAAGATGAAGGATGTACGATATGTACCAGGCCTAAAGAAGAACCTACTTTCTATCTTAGCTTTAGATAAGAAAGGGTTTAGGGTTTCCTTTATAGATGGAGAAGTTCTCATGTGGCCCAAAGGAAAATCTATAGAAGATGGAGTTGTTATTGGAATAGAAGAAGGAGGTATATATAAGCTAAAAGGACATTTAGAAGCAGCTTTGATTCATGATACTACAAGTCCATGTGAACTATGGCAGAAAAGGCTTGCTCACATAAGCTACAAAGCCTCACCACATGTGAGCAAGGTAGTTCAAGATTACCTGATCTAAAGATTAACCATGAAGGAATATGCAAAGGATGTGCAAAGGGAAAGAACATAAAGAATCCATTTCCAAAGAGCGACACGAAGACAAAAGGGATATTGGACCTTATTCATTCAGATGTATGTGGACCAATGCCTTCAACATCGTTAAGTGGGTATGTATATTATGTCACATTCATTGATGATTATTCTAGAAAGACTTGGGTTTACCTTTTGAAGACAAAAGATGAAGTATTCAGAAAGTTCAAGGAATTCAAAGCCTTCATAGAGAATCTTTCAGAAAGAAATATCAAGACACTCAGGTCAGATAATGGAGGAGAATATATCTCTAAAGACTTTGAAGTCTTTTGCAAGGATGCTGGGATTAAGAGGGAGCTTAACACTCCCTACAATCCTCAACAAAATGTTGTTGTTGAAAGAAAGAATTTAACTATTATGGAAGCAGTGAAGACGATGATCCATGATCAAGATCTTCCTATGCATATATGGGCTGAAGCAGCAAGGACAACAATATATGTACAAATTAGAATATCCCATAGTGCAATTGGGTTCAAAATTCCCGAAGAGATGTTCATGGGAAAGAAACCAGAGGTAAGTCATCTCAAGATATTTGGTTGTCCAGTTTTTGTTCATATTCCAAACGAGAAAAGAACCAAGTTGGATCCTTGAGGAAAGAAAGGAATCTTTGTTGGATACTATGAGGTCTCCAAGGGCTTCAGGATCTATATACCGGGCTACCATCACATGGATATTAGCACGGATATAACATTTGATGAAGATGCATCTCTCAAGAAATCCAAAAAGTGCCAGCATGAAGAAGTATATGAAGAAGATGAAGCTCCTAGAATTGCAGAGGTTTCACCCTCTCCTGATGATGAGACTACGAAAGATCATGATATGTTGGAGCCCCAAGAACCTCCAACCATGACTATCTCTTGTAATAGAAACCCGGCTTGGGCTCATGAAATTATTCAAGAAGCAGAAAAGTATGGAGCTCCAAAAGGCTCCTCAAGAGAAAGCAATAAGCCAAAGCCATTTTCCAGTTATGTGGCTTTGATGTGTGATCTTGTAGACAAAGAACCTACTTGTTTTGAAGAATCCATTGAAAAGAAAGAATGGGTAGAAGCTATGACGGAAGAATACCAATCTATAATGTGTTGGATTTTGTGCAACTTCGGAAGATATTATTATTGTATTTTCATAGTACTTGATTGTAACTCCTAAGGGAGATAAACTTAATGTAATTACTTATGTAAACGCATGAAAGAATCAATGTAAACCTTGGGGTGAAAAGAAGCAAAAGAAAATATTAAAAATTAAATTATTAATTGCCCCCAAGTTAAGTCGGCCCAGTTAGGGATTTTTCATGTTTGCACTTGTATACATAGAGGTAAAGTCCACCTCATTATTCACTCACTCAATCAAGTGAAGTTCGCATCACCCAGAGAGAGAGAAGTTCGCATCACCCAGAGAGAGAGAAGTTCGCACTTGGTGGAGAAGGAAGTTGTTTTGGGGTTTCTACTTGTGGAAAGCATTTCTACTTATGGAAAGCATTTCCACCTTTTCTCTTTTATCTTTGTACTCTGATCTCAAGATTATCATCTCTATACGAAGGTTGTTGGGTTTTCTCCCATTTGGGTTTCCTAGGATAAACTTCGTTGTTATGTTTTGTGCTTTGTCTTTCTTCTAGTGATCTTGTTTATGCATTTGAATTATTATGCTGTGAATGTATGAAATCTAACATGGTTTTAGAGCAGTTCTAGAAGAAGTCATTGTCGGAACTAGGGTTTCATCTTCTGAAGTATTCACCCATCATTTTGAAGAAAAAGAGCCTTAGGAATTTCGTTTTTGGGAAGGCGCATCTTTTGGTGAAGACGGAATTCAATTCTGAGAATTTTTAGTTTTTGACCTAACTTTGTGGCTGCAGTAGAATTAGGGTTTCATTTTTTGACCTACTTCTCTCCACAAATTTGGATCAGCCCTACCTCAATTCAACTCTCCTTGGAAAGGCGCATCTACCTATGGTTTATGTTTTTCAAATTATCAACTTTCATTTTTGACGTAGCTCCTGCTAGGGTTTTTGAACCATAATTGCAGACAAGATGATTGGAATGAAGGTTGAAGATCGTCTGGAAGGAGCTTCCAATTAGGGCATTCCATGGATCCTTCCAGACGATATTCAACCTTGGAAGGGCAGTCTGGAAGGAGCTTCCAATTAGGGCACGGTTGCCCTTCTGAATCGTCTAGAAGATCATTGGACTGCAAGTCCATGGCTACTCCGATGGATGAAAATAGGAAGAAGTTGAGAGATTCTACTTCAGATTTTGATTTGATTGATCCCACCATGTATCACCAATTGATTGGGTCATTGATGTATCTGACTAACACCAGACCAGATATATGTTTTGCTGTGAATGCCCTTAGTTAGTTCATGTGCAAATTGAGGCAGATTTACTGGATTGCTGCAAAACATGTGCTTAGATATTTACATGGCACTATGGGATATGGATTGAAGTATGCTTCAGATTGTGGCCTGAGATTGCAAGGGTTTACAGACTCAGTGGGCCGGATGTGTTGCAAATCGGAAGAGTACTTCCATATGTTGCTTCAGTTTGGGTTCTGCAGTTATTTCCTAGTGCAGCAAGAAGTAGAACTTGGTAGCACTCAGTACTGCAGAGGTCGAGTACATGGTTGCTAGTATAGCAACTCGAGAAGCAGTTTGGCTTCGTAAACTCCTGGCAGGATTGTTTGGCTAGATTCCAGAGCCGACTGTGATTCATTGTGCTAACCAAAGCTGTGTGCAAATGTTAGTGAATCTTGTATTTCACGACAGGTCGAAGCATATCGAGATTCGATATCACTTCATTCGTGATATGGTGCAGAAAGGTGCGGTTGAGTTACTGTATGTGCCGACAGATGACCAAACTACAGATGTTCTCCCTAAGGCCCTTCCCAGGGTGAAGTTCGAATACTTTCGCGAAAGACTTGGAGTCGAAGAGAACGTGTCCCTCCTTGATAGGGAAAGATGACATTGAGATGCTTGCCTTGCTTTGTCCAGGTGCCTCTGCATTCCAGTACTCAGCCAGATATGGGAAAAATCCCAGAGGCAGATGAGTCAGACAGTCAACAGTTGGCCGGGTTCACCTAGGTGCCTTCTACAGTCTAGTTACTTTGCCAGATATGGGAGAAATGCCATAGGCAGATGAGTAGGACAGTTAGCAGTTGGTCGGGTTCACACAGGTGCCTCTGCAGTCCAGATACTCAGCCAGGTATAGGAGAAATCCCATCGGTAGATGAGTAGGACAGTCAACAGTTAGCTGTGTGATTGCACATGTACCTCTACAGTCCTGGTACTCGAGAAGATATGGGAGAAATCCCATAGGCATATGAGTCGGGCAGTCAATAGATGGTCGTGCCCATTTTCTTGTTTGAGATCTCAGCCAAGTATGGGAGGACCCCATCAGTAGATGAGACAGACAGGTAGAAAATGGATAACAGAGATGGTATAACCGATAATCTCAGATATCCAGGATTTAGTGATTCTCCAGGACTCACCGAAGGACTGGTGAAGGTGATGCATGATGGCACTTCTCGATGGACTGAGACTGTGTTGACAACCTTTAGTATGTATAGAGATGATGGAGACAACATGGATGTATAGATGAAACCCAGATGACTGTGATGCAGATGAAGACTGAAGAATAGATTCCTTGTTGAGAGGGAGTGTTGGATTTTGTGCAACTTCGGAAGATATTATTATTTTACTTTCATAGTACTTGATTGTAACTCCTAAGGGAGATAAACTCAATGTAATTACTTATGTAAACACATGAAAGAATCAATGTAAACCTTGGGGTGAAAAGAAGCAAAATAAAATATTAAAAATTAAATTATCAATTGCCCCCAAGTGAAGTCGGCTAGCTCAATTAGGAATTTTTCATGTTTGCACTTGTATAAATAGAGGTAAAGTGCACCTCATTATTCACTCACTCAATCAAGTGAAGTTTGCATCACCCAGAGAGAGAGAAGTTCACACTTGCTGGAGAAGAAAGTTGTTTTGGGGTTTCTACTTGTGGAAAGCATTTCCACCTTTTCTCTTTTATCTTTGTACTCTGACCTCGGGATTATCATCTCTATACAAAGGTTGTTGTGTTTTCTTCCATTTGAGTTTCCCGGGATAAACTCTTTTGTTATGTTTTGTGCAGATGAAGACTAAAGAATTCCTTCCTCGTTGAGGGGGAGTGTTGGATTTTGTGCAACTTTGGAAGATATTATTATTTTACTTTCATAGTACTTTATTGTAACTCCTAAGGGAGATAAAACTTAATGTAATTACTTATGTAAACACATGAAAGAATCAATGTAAACCTTGGGGTGAAAAGAAGCAAAAGAATATATTAAAAGTTAAATTATTAATTGCCCCCAAGTGAAGTCCGCCCGGTTAGGGATTTTTCATGTTTGCACTTGTATAAATAGAGGTAAAGTGCACCTTGTTACCCCCCATTTTGCATGGGTGGTCACTTGAAGACAAGGTGAAACTGTTGCTTGAAGATTTCAATGGAGAGTCGGCAATGATGGTCAAAGAAGAACAATGGCAGCTGAAGGTTGTTGAAATCAGAATGTGGGAAGCATTGGGAAGCATCAGTAGCAAGTGTAAATTTGGAAAGGTCCTTCTTATATCAGGGGCGAATGTATGTTTCTACATGGTACATGGCACATTTGCTTTCACTCAAATATCTTTTCAAAGCAGATGAAGGATATTTTTTTCCATTTGAAGATATTGAAGAGATTAAGAAAAGTCAGCACTTGTGACGAGGATTCACCAATGTTTGAAGATTTAAGGGTTAGCTGTTTGCTGAGAAAATTCTCGAGTGTGTTATCTTAATTTTTCTAAAACTTTTTTCTTTATGGAAAATGGATGTGCTACTTTTCATAATGAGAGAGCTGCCACAAATAACATCCAACCAAGAAATTATCTGAGTGGAATGGGCAGTATCGAGATATAGTACGCCATTTTATTAAGGGTACAGATGGTCTCGCTGGAGCTTTTGCAGTGTATCTGTGGGAGTCCACATTTATATCAGTATCACTGGAGCAAATCTGATCAGCAAAGGGAGAGCTTCAATGAAGTTGTTCTCAGCATATATATATCAACAAAAGGATGGATAGAGATGAAGCCACACAAACTCAAATTTATTCTAATACAGTAGCACATGATAGGCCACTGGTAGCTGTTGTAGATGGTCTACAGGATCTCAAGACAACTAGAAAAAGAAAGGTACCCACAGGGAAGCCAAACATGCCAGGATATTTCTGAATATTTAAAAGGTTGCAGGAGTTTCTTCCAAAGCTTAAATTGCCAGATGAGCGAAATGCAACATGCAAGGAGTTCTGAAAGCATTCCTCGTGCAAAATCTGGTTCCTGTTGTTGATAAGATTGTGAAGACAATGGATGAAGAAAGAAGATGGACAAGTTTTGTAACCATACGATCATCCATGCTTATTACTACCCTTATCTTTTGATTCTTGTCGAAGCTTAGCAAATGCTGCTAAAAACGCCTACAAAATGCTAGGTTTGTGAGTGAACGAGCTCGCAATGGCATTGTTTTGCTATCACAAGGGATCACGGGTTTGAATGACCATCACCGTCAGCAAATAACAAACCTGCAGAAGCAAAAGAAGCAGTTAGGGATGATAGGATTGTTTCGCCACTGTATTATGTTGAGATGAGTATCGATATTGATAGCCGATTGCAGAGTTTCTTTCAGCGCCAGGGCTCGGGTTTTCATCGAAATGGTCAAACGCGCAGTAGTTTTTAAGGTTTATCGGAGGTCACAACTGGCAACTCTGTATCTCACACTCTGTGTTAAAATCGCGATTCTTTTGCAACTACTGTTGAAACCATGACTCACGGTCAATTAAAAAAAAAGAAATCGATTCGCCTGTCACACACTAAGGATCAGTCGAGTATCAACTAATTACAAGAGAACGTCGAGTCTGTTGTTAGGAAGCTGCTCGGTGTTAAAGGAATTAATTAACATGCAGCAGAAGTTAAATAACAACCGATTTCAATGTTGATGAAGCGTCCCACGTTGACACTCACTCGGCATAATAAAGCCTTGTTTTGGACTTGGGAGCTGGTAGCACGTTGATTTCCTTCGACAGAGTTAAATTCATCGCCTATCCACCTTGTTTTCGAATGGACACCTGTGTGCTCAGACTCACTTTTCAGTAGCTGCGGATTACACTTATGGTCGAGTTCTATTTTCCGAATCTAACAGTCGGTGGGGGTTTTATCTGGCAGTTGCACACTGTCCATGCGTTCATTGGCAGCCAGCAGCAGACAGAATTCCCCGAGTTTTTTTGAAGCCACCTGGGTTTCACTTTGGATACATGGAGATGTCTTGCGTTTTCTTGGCCAACAAAATAACACCAGTTTTCAATGGACGCCGGAGGTCATATAAAGTCTTCCACTCTTACCGAGCTGTCCACCATGTTGACCGAAACTGTGGGGTATCTATTCATTCATGGAGTTAGGAACCAAATAAAAAGGTCACCTTTAGATAGGTTGAGGTCTTTTATTTTCTTAGGGGAAAAAAGTGTGGACCCTTGTTCACTTTTTCTCCATTTTTTTATATTATTTTATTTCAGAGTTAGGTGAGTCTCTGGCTATATAAGAGACCATCTTTTCCCTTTGTAAACATGGAACATTTTTGGGAGTTCTTTCCCTTGGAGCTTGATAGAAAAAATACCATGCTGGGTTTTTAGGACAGATTGAGCATCTCTCTCATAGCTACGGGTTTTCATTATAAGTGGTAGAGCAAATCTAGCTTGTGAGGGATTTTTAAGCACAATAGATTAGCCATTTACGGTTGTTAAGTTGGTTAATTATGCTTAAACAATTAGTATTTGGATGGACATTAGTATTCGGTTGTACGAAATGTTGATTTAGATCTGATTGTTTGAGCATTCTAGAATTTTTCACTTGTATGAAGCACAAGGCTCCCTTTAGTCCTCTTTTGACTCCATTCTCCCTTCTGGTATTGGCACTGGTCTTTCCCCGAGGACTGATATTCCCTTCTTTCCCATCACTTATTCAAGACACATTTTTCTATTACAATTGTTTCTCTAAGGCAGCCTCTTTGATTCACCTTGCCCTCTGTTGCATCTGCCTTAGCAATCTTATCTTAGGGATACCCCCCTTGAGTTGGAGAAGAGCCAACCTGAAGCGAGAGGAGAGGAGTGTGGTGACATTGGCCTCTCTCCTGAGAGTTGTCATCCAGCTAGTGTGTTACATTTTGGGCTTTAGCACACACATGTCAATTTTGGGAGACACCATTTTGGTGCCGTTGCCGGGGACAAAGTCCAGTTCCTGAAATTTGAAGACTATGCTTCATTGACGACATTTGTGGGAGATTATATTGCAGATTCTTCTTCTCACATGGCGACTCCACAAAGGGGCAAAGCCCTTGTCCTTTTGCAGTTTTGAAGATCCTATTGGGTGTAGAGGTGAGCACACTCATTGGAAGGATTTCAAGCTCACCTTGGCGACTCCATAGTTTGGTGTGAGGTATGATTATATGCATGTTTCAGATTTGGTACCTCATTGTTTGATTTATGGATTATAATAAGGAAAATTTGTGTGATCTTCCGCACAAATCTTTTATGCACGAAGCTTTCATCCCGCTAGATTTCTCGAATATCTGTGGATTTCCTAATGACTACTATGACTGTGAAAAGGTGCATGACATTCTTCTAGAATTCTTTGGAAATGATGATGTTTCAGCCATCTATCACAATGCCTCTTACTGCAAATTGATGGTTGATTTTAATGTTTATTGTGAGGATGACCTTATGATCATTTTTACTTTAACTTTGGAAGGGGATGCATTAAATTGGTTCTATGGTCTTTTTGATGAATCCATAGCTTTAGTGGCAAAGTTTCTTGAGAGGTTTCTCCTTTGCTGGCATGATGGAACAGTTGATGAGATTGAGCAGCTTGCTAAAAAATATGATGCTCTCATCCCTAGAATCCATTCTGGGCTTAAAAGATAGACCATTGAAGAAGAAATTCAAGGGCCCTTGTTTGAAGATATAGTGGAACAACTTCCTGACATTGCTGCAAAAGAAAACATTGAAGATACAAATCTGCCCCAGGTTTATGAACAACCTTTTGATGAAAAGATGGAGTTGTCTTAGATTTATGCCATTGAAGATGATCATGAACAGTTTTATAATGAAGATCCAGAGCTGCCTCAGGTTCATTTTATTGAAGATAACAGTGCTTGTTTTGCAAACCAGCTTGAGCATACTTATGGTGAAGTTTTGGACCTACCTGGATTTCATTTCATCAAAGGTAATAACTCTTATGTTATAGGTCTGTTTCATGAGAAGTCTTTGGATGATAGAATTCGACTTAAAAAGAGGCTTCCCACTTATTATTATTTAAGCCTTCTTCAGCACTATATTGATGGAGCATGCGCTCAATCATGCTGTCCATTTGCAGATCTAAGGTATGGCTCCCATCCAAGTAAAGCATTTGTTCTTTGCAAACATACTCTCATTGAATTTCCAGGTCATGTTCACATTCTATATGTCAAAACCTATTTCTGCTTAAAGACTAAACATAAAGGCGGAAGTTTTATCATTGATGAGGAAATAAGATGGCTCCACTGGTTGTATGAATATACATAATGTATTCCCAGTCTTGTATTAGTTAGTGTAGGTAGATGAATAAAGCTCTTGCATAAGCATTTTTACTGTTATTAGCATCATTTTGTCATTTATGCAATTTTTATGTAATAAGTGGTGATCACGAGATGTGAATTGAGCCATCCCCACCACATGGTCTCTTTTTTTTTCCAAAATTGGTCTGCAATAACCAAGAGAAGCTGAGGTTCTCATGCACTCACGAAGTGAGCACATGTCCCGCAGTTGGAGCCAGATATTACCCCCCCATTTTGCATGGGTGGTCACTTGAAGACAAGGTGAAACTGCTGCTTGAAGATTTCAATGGAGAGTCGGCAATGATGGTCAAAGAAGAACAATGGTAGCTGAAGGTTGTTGAAATCAGAATGTGGGAAGGATGAGTAGCAAGTGAAAATTTGGAAAGGTCCTTCTTATATTAGGGGCGAATGTATGCTTCTACATGGCACATTTGCTTTCACTCAAATATCTTTTCAAAGCAGATGAAGAAGATTTTTTTCCATTTGAAGATATTGAAGAGATTAAGAAAATTCAGCACTTGTGACGAGGATTCATCACCAATGTTTGAATATTTAAGGGTTGGCTATTTGCTGAGAAAATTCTCCAGTGTGTTATCTTAAGTTTTCTAAAAGTTTTTTCTTTATGGAAAATGGATGTGCTACTTTTCATAATGAGAGAGCTGCCACAAATAACATCCAACCAAGAAATTATCTGAGTGGAATGGGTAGTATCGAGATATAGTACACCATTTTATTAAGGGTGCAGATGGTCTCGCTAGAGCTTTTGCACAGTGTATCTGTGGGAGTCCACATTTATATCAGTATCACTGGAGCAAATATGATCAGCAAAGGGAGTGATTCAATGAACTTGTTCTCAGCATATATATATCAACAAAAGGATGGATAGAGATGAAGCCAGACAAACTCAAATTTATTCTAATACAGTAGCACATGATAGGCCACTGGCAGCTGTTGCAGATGGTGTATAGGATCTCAAGACAACTAGAAAAAGAAAGGCACCCACAAGGAAGCCAAACATGCCAGGATATATCTGAATATTAAAAAGGTTGCAGGTTTCTTCCCAAGCTTAAATTGCCAGATGAGCGAAATGCAACATGCAAGGAGTTCTGAAAGCATTCCTCGTGCAAAATCCGGTTCCTGTTGTTGATAAGATTGTGAAGATAGTGGATGAAGAAAGAATATGGACAAGTTTTGTAACCATACAATCATCCATGCTTATTACTACCCTTATCTTTTGATTCTTGTCGAAGCTTAGCAAATGCTGTTGAAAACGCCTACAAAATGACAGGTTTGTGAATGAATGAGCTCGTAATGGCATTGTTTTGCTATCACAAGGGATCACGGGTTTGAACGACTGTCACCGTCAGCAAATAAAAAACCTGCAGAAGCAAAAGAAGCAATTAGGGATGACAGGATTGTTTCACTACTATATTATGTTGAGATGAGTGTCGGTATTGACAGCCGATTGCAGAGTTTCTTTCAGCACCAGGGCTAGGGTTTTCATTGAATTGGTCAAACGCGCAGCCGTTTTTAAGGTTTATCGGAGGTCACAACTGGCAGCTCCGTGTCTCACACTCTGTGTTAAAATCGCGATTCTTTTGCAACTATTGTTGAAACCATGACTCACAGTCAATAAAAAAAAAAAATCGGTTCGCCCATCACACGCAAAGGATCGGTCGAGTATCAACTAATTACAAGAGAACGCCGAGTCTATTGTTATTTAGCTTCTCGGTGTTAAACGAATTAATTAACACGCAGCAGAAGTTAAATAACAACCGATTTCAATCTTGATGAAGCGTCCCACTTTGACACCTACTCTGCATAATAAATCCTTGTTTTGGACTTGGGAGCTGGCAGCACGTTGATTTCTTTTGACAGAGTTAAATTCATCGCCTGTCCACCTTGTTTTCGAATTGACACCTGTGTGCTCAGACCCAATTTTCAGTAGCTGCCGATTACACTTATGGTCGAGTTCTATTTTCCGAATCTGATAGTCGGTGGGGGTTTTATCTGGCAGTTGCACACTGTCCACGCGTTCATTGGCAACCAACAATAGACAGAATTCCCCGAGTTTTTTTGAAGCCACCCGGGTTTCACTCTGTTAAGTTGGTTAATTATGCTTAAACGATTAGTATTTGGATGGACATTAGTATTCGGTTGTACGAAAAGTTGATTGAGATCTGGTTGTTTGAGCATTCTAGCATTTCTCACTTGTATGAAGCACAAGGCTCCCTTGAGTCCTCTTTTGACTCCATTCTCCCTTCTGGTACTGGCACTGGTCTTTCCCCGAGGATTGATCTTCCCTTCTTTCCCATCACTTATTCAAGACACATTTTTCTATTACAATTGTTTCTCCAAGGCAGCCTCTTTGATTCACCTTGCCCTCCGTTGCATCTGCCTTAGTGATCTTATCTTAGGGATACCCCCCTTGAGTTGGAGAAGAGCCAACTTGAAGCGAGAGGAGAGGAGTGTGGTGACATTGGCCTCTCTCCCGAGAGTTGTCATCCAACTGGTGCGTTACATTTTGGGCTTCAGCACACACATGTCATTTTTGGGAGACAACACACCTCATTATTCACTCACTCAATCAAGTGAAGTTCACATCACCCAGAGAGAGAGAAGTTCGCACTTGCTGGAGAAGGAAGTTGTTTTGGGGTTTCTACTTGTGGAAAACATTTCCACCTTTTCTCTTTTGTCTTTGTACTCTGATCTCGGGATTATCATCTCATTAGAGATAATTTGGGGTCTAAGATAGGCCTTATAAGAAAATGAGCCAACCATAATTTCTTATGAGTTGGAATTCAAGAACCAATAGAATTTCAATAAAATGAGTCAACCATAATGGTTGTCTTGATATATTTGTCATAAAAAACTACTTTTTTTGTTCGTATTTTCAACATATCTCCTTGTGTTTTTACTCAAATTTTGAGCGGAACCTTTCGTTGGATGCGGAAGTTAATGTTAATTCCGCATCCAATGAGTACCCACACTACATACTTTTGACCGACCCTGCTGCCCCAAAAACAAGAAATACCTGGAAAAATGTGATGATGACACATTTTCTTAGGTATTTCTAGTTTTTGGGGCAGCGGGGTCTGTCAAAAGTATGCAGCGTGGTACTCGTTGGATGCGGAATTTAATTCCGCATCCAACGAGTGCTCTTGCTCAAAATTTGAGTAAAAACACAGGGAGATATGTTGAAAATACGAACAAAAAAAGTAGTTTTTTTCTTTCTTCCTCCAAAATTAATAGACTATGGTCTCAATTATACTAGAGATCATGACTTCAGATTGTTTGGTTATACAGATTTAGATTGGTCAGGAAGTGTCTCAGACAGAAAGAGCACTTCAGGTGGATGTTACAGTCTGGGGTCAGCCATGATCTCATGGCTAAGCAGGAAGTAGTCCAGTGTTGCCCTCAACACTGCAGAAGCATAATATATTGCAACTTGTTCTACCAATTGTGAATCCATATGGCTTCGGAAGTTGTTATAAGGTCTATTTGATCTGGAGTTAGATACCACAATAATTCTATGCGATAACTAGAGTTGTATAAAGATGACCGAGAACCCCATGTTCCATGATAAGTCGAAGCACATAGAAATATGGTATTTCTACATTCGAGATATGGGTGCAGAAGGGAGCTATAAAGCTCCAATATGTGAGCACCGATGAGCAAGTTGCAGATGTGTTGAGTAAGCCACTGTCTCGTGTGAATTTTGAGCATTTCCGTGACAAGCTTGGTGTAGTCCGTAAGGACTTCCATCGAAAGGGGAGTAGTGCTGATGATATTGTGGTGCAGTGGAATTGATCATCCCTAGACAATGATCCCGTAATTCTGAAAGGAAGGATAGTCTTAAATGTTGATCCTTAGATTGTGGTGGGATTAATCATCCCTAGATAGAGATCCCGTAATTCTGAAAGGAAGGATAGTCTTAAATGTTGATCCTTGGATTGTGGTGGGATTGATCATCCCTACATAGTGATCCCTTAATTCTGAAAGGAAGGATAGTCTTAAATGTTGATCCTTAAACTAGAATCCCGTAATTCCGAAAGGAAGGATTGTCTAAGATGTTAGTAGTGGACAAGGATCCCATAATTCCGAAAGGAAGGATCGTCCAATTGTGGTAGCTCCGTAAAGACTGGGTCCCGTAATTCCAAAAGGAAGGATTATCTGAGCACCACCAGTGTTGATGGACTAGAGTCCTGTAATTCCGAAAGGAAGGACTGTCCATGATCCTGTAATTCCGAAAGGAAGGATCACCAGAGTTGTTGGACTAGAATCCCGTAATTCCGAAAGGAAGGATCACCAGATTTGTTGGACTAGGTCCTATAATTCCGAAAGGAAGGACTGTCCACGATCCTGTAATTCTGAAAGGAAGGATCATGTGTAGTGCAGGTGATGATATTCCAGTGCTGTAGAAGATGATGTTCCAGTACTGTAGATGAGGATGCTCTAGTGCTGCAGATGTTCCAGTACTGAAGATGAGGATGATCTAGTGTTGCAGAAGATGATGCTCCAGTGCTGAAGATAAGGATGCTCTAGTGCTGCAGAAGATGATGCTCCAGTGCTAAATATGAGGATGCTCCAGTACTGAAGATGATGATGTTCCAGCCTGGTGCTGCAGCTGATGATCCTTCAGCTCTATACTAATAACAATGATGATGTTACAACAAGTTGTTCCAGTTGTTGATATTGATGTTGTTGAAGAACTTCCAATGATTTATAGATGTACCAACCAATGTTCCAGATGATGTTGTTGATGATGCCCCTCCTCCCTCCTTCTGATGATGTTGTGTAGAGCCACACATGTTGTTGTTGTTGTTGTTAGTAGAATACCCTTCTGTTAAGAGGGAGTGTTGAATTAATGTAACTACAAAGAATATTCTACTTGTATTTTATTATTGTAACTTCGCCGGGGATGTTTTACCTCCGTTCAGGGATGTCATTATTATATTTGGTCATATAAAAGTCACGAGGTAAAAACTCCATTGTAAGTCGTGTCGATAGTACCCAAAAGAGTTTATTATTATTATTATTTTGAGACTCCCTAGAGAGGTCATCCCAGTCAGTTAAGTGAGGCCAACATAGCTGGGCTAAAAGTCAAGTGAAAAGTAAAGTATAAAGAGAGAGTGACTTCCTCTCATTTGTACCATTCACGCATTCATGCATTGTGCATTAGAGGAGAGAGAGAAGTCTGCGAAGGAGGGGGAGGATTGGCTTGCCTCTAGAGTTTGGGTTTGTCTCTCTTATTTGTGAGACCTATTTTGGGCATTGTACTTTGGTAATCTATATTGAAGAAGTTCTTGCTGGGTTTTCTTCCCCTTGAGGGTTTCCCAAGATATATTGTTGTGTACCTTGTGATTGTGTATCTTTTAGAGATCCTTGTTATGCTACTATTGTGAAAATGTATTAAATGTTCATGAAGTTAGAATTTAGTCTTTAGTAGCATATAATCTTAACGCTAAAAAGTAAGCAACTATTTAGTACTATGTAGTAAATAAAAGATAGACTTTTTAAACCACTAGATTTTAGTACAAAATTCAGATCTCTTTTAATTTTTAAGGATAGATTTAAACAATGTAATGTACAGCAAATAAACCAATAACCAGAAAGAGATTTTTAGAGAATTTTGAGGAAAGAAGAAGAATCTGATATGGTGCTGGAGGCTGGGAAAAATGAAGTCTTCCAAGTGGAACTAAGAGGGACTATTCTCTCGAATGTGTTTGAAAATGGGAGGATGCTTACTCGCTCAACCCTTCCTTCAAACTTGATACCTGCACACACTTAGAATCTTGCACAAAAGATGATTAAAAGAGAGGTGTCACCGACAACAGAAACTTGAAAACATGCAAATTTATCCAAATTAACATGTATCTCAAAGAAATCTACCACAAGCAAACAGTAAGAGGCTAAAATCAAACAAGAATTAACCTTTTACCCTATTGGTAGATAGCTCCCCTCTAAAGGCCACCACTTAGCCACAAAAAAAAGATACAAAAATTCTAAATGATACAAGTTAACTCAGATATGGAACAATCAACATCCACACATTTGCAAGTGACACAATCTTGACCGCCAAAGCCTTTATTCCATTCAAATGATATGAAAAAGATTACAAAAACCAGCAGAGTTTTCACCCTTCCTTCTCAAAGATGAAGAATGAGCTTGCTTATATAGATTATGAGAGCCTAGGGGGGGCTCACTCTTCACTTGGAGTGATGAGTGAGTTAGAGAGATAAACGAGGGATGCTGATTGGATTAAGATCATAGTGATGGGCGCCACCTCTCATGAGGTGTTCCCTCCCTCATTGGGATTCCCATCCCAGTACTCAGCAAATGCCACAACATCAAGTGTGCCCCTCTCATCAGAGAGGGCACATTCTCCAACTCATGAGAACTCTCCCTCTTGTGATTTGATGCCAATCATCTCCGATTTTCTTTTCAATTAACTCCAATATGATGCTCATTGAACTGGATCATGTCTGGGACAAAATTTATTTGATTTAGGAATTTGATTTTCTCTCATATTCTTTATTTTTAAAATTTTTATTCATTTTATTTTTATTTTTTTGAGAGAATTTTTATTTAAGTGATAAATAATCACTTAAAAACTTAGGAAAGTGGATTTAGGGGTAATATGGGTGCTTCAGGTTAGAAAACGAGCACCCCCATGGTGAATTTCACCTCCTAACCACTTTTCTATGGGATTTGTAACTTTTACATTAAAAACATTAACAAATAGCCTTGTTTGCGGGGAATTTTTTATGTTTGAAAACAAAAATAAAACCTAGGGGGACCTAATACATGTCCATGTGACTCATTATTGAAGGCTAGCATGTTAACATATGTAGAAACTTATACTTTAATAACCTCCCAAGGTTTAGCTACCAAGGCAGATACTCCAGCTTTGGAGGTGTGATTGAAAAACTCCGAAATTATGCTTTGCTGAAAAACAATGCATAATAACTGTTGCCGCCTAATACACACTTGGGGGGGGCATAGCAGGAACCTTCAAGCTGCTCGGTGTGTCCTTGGGGGCAAGTGAGAGTCAAGTGTTGTCACCTGATTACTCAACTCCTCCGTTTAGGCTTACTCCTAGTGAAGCCAAGGGGGGTGGTCCCTATGAAAGTTAAACTAAGGCTTTTAATCTATAACAAAAGTAAAAGTCTATTCTAGGAGTTATGATCAAATAACTTAAAAATAAACCATAAATCACTGCAATATGAAATTAAAACCCACAGCTTTTAAGATACAACACAATTCATGACATTGGTAAAATTAACTTAAACAAGAAATATTAAATATCAGTGCCGATGAAAATGGAGTGCTTGCGAGGGTTGCTTTTGTGGTCTTAGTGAAAGTATTGCAGTGTCTTAGTTGGTAAATTTTAAGATTATTAAATGAGTGGAATAGGGAATGGGTAAAATTGTTGGTTTGGCCCAACCAAATCTATCTCTTTGGACTGAGTGCTTTAGCGGCTTAACCGAGTGTCCAACTAGGCGAGGATGAACCTTCTTAAAGTAGCTTGCTTACTCTACGGTATACACCCATGCAACCTCCTGAATCCGCCAATAAAGATGAGATTTGATTGTCCTATTAAAACTATGTACCTTACACCTGTTTCTGATTAACCCGACATGTTCAAACTAAGCTGTAGTGGTTAAGAGCATACCTTGGGTTTGGGGTGTTGTTTGTTTTATTAAAATGTGTGAGTGGATGATTAACTAAGCTACAACCCAACAATATCTTTTCCTCACACCACAAAGTGATGGAGTACTTCGGTAGAGCAAGGGGTTAATTTTAGAATCAGATTTTAAGAACAGTTGTATGATTGAATAAAACACATAAGCATATAACAAAATGATAAATGAGTCATAGGAGGATGTTGTGTGCTTGATCGAGTTGTTTAATTACTACTACTCAAATAAAACTAATCTAAAATGAAAAAGTCAGAAAAAAAATGAAAAAAGTACGAATCGCCCCTGGGGGGCTTGGGGTTAGGCGCTGGAATTTCCTGCTATGCTCTTTTTATTCTTTGGAGTTACAATATGAAACTTGAAGTGAAACACTACTTTCCCTTTATGCTTAGGGAACAAGATAGTTTACAAATTAATGTGAAAGTGAAACAATGCTTGAACAACTGATTCACAGGGTGGTTCTGGGAAGTGTTACAAATATCGGCCAAAAAATCGGCTAATCGCGAAAAATCGTGATTTTTCAAAGGCGACGATTTTTTAAGGAAAAATTGGCCAAAAAATCGAGCTGATTTTTTGGCGATTTTTCCATGATTTTTCGGCGAGTTGACCAAATTTTTGACAGGGTCGGAAAAGAGGGGTTTTAAAGGCCACGACCTCTATTTTTTCGCCTTCATTTGGACACTACAACGCAGGAGTGGAGAGGCAAGGAGACTAGGATAGGTTTTAGTTTTCCCAAGGAGGATTTTAGTCATCATTTCGCTCGCCATCAACCATCAGATTTGAAGATTAGAGCTTTTCATTTGGAGTTTTTTCCAAGTTTATCACAGCTGAAGGTATGTAAAAAAAATTGCCCATAATTTCTCATTTTTCCAAGAGGGTTCATGTTGGTTTGCATTGGCAATGATTTCTTCATCCTCATTGTTGTTTTCTAAAGGCTCTTAAACAATTTTTTTCCATCTTAATGTAATTTGCAGCAGTTATGTAACAGTATGTTAGCCAAAAAAACGTTTTTGAACTTTTTTCTTGCCCTAGTTCTTTGGAAAACCTCACAAAAATTGGAAAATTTCTATTAGCATTTATTTTCCCTCATCAAATCAAAGATTGAATGTATCTTGATTCTCTGATTTGTTGTTTTTTATTTTTATTTTTATATTTCCATCAATCACATATGCTATTTTTTTTTTGTTGCCCTAGGTTTACTTGAAACTTCATTTTTTCCATATATAAGATGTCGAAAGGTTTGGATTCATTTTGGGAATATGGCACAGCTGTTGATCTAGAAAATCGACAAACTCTCACTTGCAATCTATGTGGGAAAAGAATGATAGGTGGGATAAGCAGGCTGAAATATCACATTGCACAAATACCGGGGCATGATGTGATTCCTTGCACCGCAACAATCGAGGAACACATTGACAAGGCAAAAAAAGCAATTGAGGGAACTAAGCAAAAGAAACAATACAAGGAGGCCGTGAGAAATCAAATTTCCTCAAGATCCGGGTCCGGATTAGGAGTGGGGGCTAGTGGGACGAGTTCGAAAACCTTCTCCACATAGCAGTCCACAATGCCTTCACCTTCGACTACATCACCATCACCTTTCTTTGTGTTGAGATGCACACCTAGTGGACAACCTTCTCTAAGGTCCATGTTGAAAGTAAAGGAGAAAAAAGAAGCAGATAGACTTGTGGGTCGATGCTTGCTATGGAGTGATATTCCATTTAACTTTGCCGAGAACCCATTTTATGTGTCCATGTTTGAGGCAGCTGCTATTGTTGGACTGGGGTATAAGCCCCCCACTTATGAGGAGTTGAGAGGGCCCATCCTCCAGGATGAAAAGGCCGATTGCACTCATAGGTTGGAGGATCTTTGAAAATCATGGGAGTTAATAGGATGCACAGTGATGTCAGACAGTTGGACTGATATGAAGGGTAGGACCCTTCTCAACTTCTTGGTTCATTGTCCTAGGGGCATTATGTTTATGAAATCCGTGGATGCATCTGCACATGTCAAAGATGCAGCTTTACTATGTAGCTTGTTGGATGAGTTCATCCAAGAGATTGACCCTTAGCATGTTGTCCAAGTCATAACGGACAACACTGTGAACTATGTGTCTGCTGGTAGGATGCTTATGGCCATGTATCCTTCACTATTTTGGAATCATGCATCCCATTTCCTTGATTTGATGTTAGAGGATTTAGCCAAGATTGATTGGATCATGGATACCATTACTTCAACATGGAGCATCACAAAATTCATATACAATCACGCAGTGGTGCTTAGTTTGATGAGAACTTTCACAAGTGACAAAGAGTTGGTGTGTCCCGCCATCACACGCTTTGCCACTAGCTTTATTTCTCTACAGTCCCTCTTGGGTTCTATGTGGGACTTGCAGCAGATGTTCCTTTCACCTGAGTGGCGTGTTTTTTCATTTAGCACTAGACCAGAGGGGCAAGACATTTTCAGGCTAGTTACATTCCATCAAAGCTTTTGGGATGAGGTGAGGGAGGTTCTCCGCTTGGTTGATGGAGATAAGCCTGCAATGGGCTACCTATATGAGGACATGGATAGGGCCAAAGAGTCCATTGGTGCCTATTACGAGGACAAGAGAGATCAGGGGCAGGAGAGACAACAGATTATATGGGGGTTGATTGATGCACGATGGAACCACACACTCCATCACCCCATTCATGCTGCAGGTTATACCTCAACCCTGCGTTTGCTTACTCCTGTGGTTTTGGATTTGATGGAGAGGTTATGTCTGGATTCTACGAGTGTGTCCATAGGATGGTGCTGTCTTCAGCTGATCCTGCAGAGATTTCCCAAGAGTTGGAAGTGTATAAGAGAGCCACATGGTTACTTGGGTTTGATATGACAGTACATGATAGGACCAACCTGATGCCAAGTAAGCTTCACCTTGTTTCAAATTTCGTTTTCTTTTTCAATTTTTTTTTTTTAAATTTCATTGCCTTTTCTTATGTTTCTTTAATTCATTCTAGATACCTGGTGGGAAAACTATGGTGGTTGCGTACCTATTCTACAGAGGCTTTCCATTCGAGTGCTCAACCAGACATGTAGCTCTTCCGGTTGCGAGCACAACTGGAGTGTATTTGAAAAAGTACACTCCAAAAAGCGCAACAGGTTAGAGAATTTTCAAATTCATTATAAATTATTGAATTCTAGTTTATAATTTTATCATTTATCATTATGCCCCTTTTCCTTCTAATTTATGCATTACAAATTGTTAAATTTATAATTTAATATCTAATTCTATGATCCTCCTACAGGTTGGATACTCCGTGCCTTAATGATTTGGTCTATGTCCACTACAATCTCAGGTTGTGGGTGAAGCAATTTGAGAAAACAGTTGATGCGAAGGCCATTTCATTAGATGAAATCGACACCACTGCAGCTTGGAGGGTGGAGTGTGAGGAGCTTGCTATGGAGGTAGCCCCTGATTGGCTAGCGGATGATCATGATGATGTTACAGAGGCTCCATGTGAGGGTGATCCAGTTCCAGAGGAGTTTCACACTAAGTTTGGGAGTGTTCCACAGTTAGAACTAGAGCCACAGTTAGGGTTAGAGGGAGATAGACCCGATAATAGCACTGGTACTAGTAGAGGAGTAGTTGTAGGACTACCTCCTCGAGCTCCTCCTTCTTCTTCTTCAGGATACCAGTTTCAGCCACCTTCAGTTTCTAGAGGACATCATTTTGCAGGGTCTTCTTCTAGAGGATGTTAGATACCAGTATGAGGCCCACAAGCCTAAAGGGAACCTAGTCCTAGGGGAAGGGCAAGGGCCATTTCCACAATGATTACCGTTTTCCATAAAAGGGGTTGAGGGAATCGATAGTTTATTTACTTTATTTCACTTTAGATGACTCATGAGTCATGATGATGATCATGATATACATTTGTTATAACTTATATTTTTTATGATTCAGTATTCACTCTTCAGGAGTAGGACTGGGACACGATCCATTTTGATGTGTGATGTATCTCTATACATCTTATATATCTTATATATCAGTTTTCTTTCCATATTCATGTGGAAATGTGTTTATTTGATGTTATTGTTGCTTTAGATGTTTAAAAAATTGAAACAAAATGAATATTTTTGTGTTTTTTTAAGTTTGCCAGTTTTTTGCCGATTTTTGCCGATGTTCTGCTAAGATATCCCGAAACAATGTTTCCTAGACCTTGTCGATTTTGTCTCCGCGCCGATATTTGTAAAATTGGTTCTAGAAGCTTCCAAATGTTTTTCTTGTGAGTTTCTTAGTTCCAACCTACTAAGAACATAAAACAGACCAGCAAGCTAATGTTGATTAGAAATGACAATCAGGGCACTTTAAGAGTGTTCTGACAATGCTGCAATTTGTCAAATTGAAAACTAACTAAACTAGTAATGAAAAACAAATAAAAATGAACCAAGAACACGAAATAGAAAGTTTGTTTCTTGGGATCTTAGCTTGCTCTTTTGGGGCATCCAATAGCAAGCTCTTAAAATAGCCAAATATACACTTCAACCAAAACAAAATTTTCCTATCAAGAACTCTAGATTCTACGATAAAACAAGCTTGAAAAGGAAAATTTGTAAAACTAGATCTAGACTTGAAATTTATATTTTAAAAGAATCGAGATCTAATAACTCAGATCTACTTTCAGATTTGCTTGATAAAATGTAAATCTTAAGACAAGTAACCAATAACCAAAGATAGTAGAAGAAGTTTGGGTCAAAAGAAGTTTGAACCCATGGGGGTTGAGCGTTGAAGATGGGAAATCGAGTCTCTTTCCTGATGCATCGGTGGAATCGAGTGTCTTGATTGGATCTATTGGATGGAGTATTGAGCTAACATGCTCATCACATCCTCCAGCTTAAGCAACCTGTAGAATCACAAAAAAACTAGCAAAGAGGATTAAAAGCATGTGTGTAAATAAACAACAGAAAACTTGAGAAATAATAGATTCAAACAAGAAATCATACTACTTCTAGCATTCTAATATCATCAACAAAAGTAAGCAACCTGTAAAGCATTACTCACTATTTCTTATGAAAGATAACTTCCCTTTAAATGACAAATGGATCCCAACAATTGCAAGCATGAAATAGAAAAGATACAGGTTACCTCATGTTATCAAAGCACACCAAATCCAACCAAGGACAACAACAGGGTAAGCCTCCAAAGCCTTCTTATTAACTTAATAAAAAAATATTACAATACGATGCCAGCACAGGTTTCACCTTCTGATCCCAACAATGGACCTCAGCTCCTCAATTTATAACAAAAGGTAAGTCAGCTAGGGCACAAAACCCTAAGGAGGGTGAGCTCCTTGATTGTAGAGCAAGTTAGCAAATATCCAATGGAGATGCGCCACCTGAAGAGAGGTAGGCGCACTCCTCATTGGCAAAAAACAACTCAAAATGGAAGATGTCATGAGGATGGAGCTCACGTGTGGGTAGAAAGCTACCATGTGATGATGTTTCCATGCTTTGATGGAGTTAACGTTGAGAAGATTCGATTCGAGCTTTATTTATAAGCTTGTCCACATGGGTGGTGCCACCTCATAAGAGGTAGGCGCCCACAAAAATATTTACTACCACTCCAATTCCGTACACGGCAATAGAGAAACTAGCCCACGTGAAGGTTTGAGCGAATACGAGTTTGAAATATTCCATGTTTGACTTTCAAACCAACCTTTAACATATGCTTTGTCCCTTTACTATAGTCGCCCACCCTTAAGAACTAATTCCAACTCATTTGGCATGTGACAAATGCCAATTTTTTAATATTTTAATTTTTGGCTATGGTGCAATTTGTAGCACCTTTACCATTAAAATGCTAGTTTGTAGCTCTGATAGGAAAAACTGCTCCATGAGACGTTTTGATTGCCCGAAACATAGGAACAATGGGTACCATGGTAAAGAGGATGCTCTGAGCATGAAAACGAGCATCCTTGCGCCAAATTCCGACTCTGGATCACACGTTTATCACCATTTGAATTTTTTTATTTAAACCATTAAAAATGGCTTAAAAATGCGAAAAAAATATTTTTCTTGGAATTGATTGAAACTTCTGGGGGACCCAGTACATGCCCAAACGACACTATTTAGCATCTAGCATGTTTATACATGTTACAAAATGGACTCTAATAATCCCCTAAGGTCTAACCACCACTTTGGACATTCGAGTTTTGGAGGTGCAGGAGAAAAACTCATCGATTATACTAGGCTAAAGGCAAAGCATAATTGACAAGGGAAAAAAACTCTTTGGAATACCTTCTTTAGTTGTCAAGTCCTAGTGAACCGACTCACTCAAAGACCACCATGCTAGCACACTTTATTACAAACCCTGTGGGGCATGGTCATGCATTACAAAAATTAAAAAGGGCCCTGAAAAGGCCAAGTTTGGAACTTCTGAACTCTGATAAGCACAAGTGATTGTGCAACATTGGCGGCTCTCTGAAGTCCAACTGAAGTGCAACTTTAGGTGGTAACAATAACTAAGGAAAAAACACTCTAGAGTACCACATTGGCGTATAAAACTAAGGCAACCCAAGTCTGTTACAAAAGAAACCATGCTAGATCAAATTATTACAATTCCCCGCAAGGCATGGACATGCATTTTTATTGGAAAAAGGACCTGGGTGGCCTGCTAGGACTTATGATCTTCTGAACTTGAACAAGTGAACTTGTTCCATCTTTACAGGCTAACTTGAAAACAACAAAGTACAACTTAGTCGATAGCAATAAGAATTATTTTATTTACATAACTTATGACTCTTACATATAGCTTAGGGTAATGGGAGTGCACTGGTCATAAGGTTGAGCCCCCAAATTTTATAGCCCATTTATTAATGAGAGTTCCTTTAGTCACCAATCATACCCCTTTAGGAATTACAGGTCGAAGATGTTACACCTAGTTATAGGAAGGGGGCATGGGGAACATGTCTTAGGGACAAGTGGAAGGTACCCATAATTTTTCAAGAAATTCTCTAACCAGGATGGCAAAAGATATCGAAGAAAATAAATTAAAATTTGAAAAACTGAGATTCTAAAACATATCGCAATTCCTAATAATAGGTCCAAAAGGCCTTGTCTATGTGGGTATATGAACCCAAAAAACGATGAAGCAATATAGGGTACAAGAACCTACCAAACATGGGAGTCGAATATTCGTTGTGATTATTCCCCATTATGAAAACATCTTACATGGTATTCCGATAGGTACCTCTGATTATATTTGTACTGGTATGAAGATAGAACTATCAAGTGAAGTTCTTTTGAGAACCTGTCCCACATGAACGCTAGTTTGGACAGGGGATGTATATACATCATTGAAACCATCAAAAGATGCCACCCAAATGTCTCCATTTTTAGGGTGAAATGTTTAGGGGACAGGGAGACAGGGAAAGCCCCTTACCTTTCTGAACATCCCCTTCCAAAGGATGACATGCCCTTCAGTCGCCAAATCTTCAAGGATAGGGAAATGTAATGGATGCATCTCCCAAGCATGGGGTGGGATGGGGTCGGTCCCTTTGTGACACAGACACACGTGCAATCTGAACCAATGCTATTACAACCACAACAGGATACTGTGTGCATAAACTATATTATTGAAGCCCACTTCAGCATACTGTTCAGTTTGTCTCAAACTTAAAGTATTTTTGTTTTCAAGGTTTTCTTATTACCATATATGACACTAAAAGTAGAGATGTTGCATTCGCCTAGTTGTAGAATTCATTTTGTGCTAATTAAAATCAAACATACTGAAAACTCTGGTATTTCAATACAAGTAGAGTTTTAACGTTTCTAACTCATATAATTTTGATATAATTCGAGAGTGTTTTGTTGGGAAGGTCTGACAATTGATAGGGATTGTAGATTCCATTTTTTGAAATTAATGAGGATGCCCAAAGTATTGCACAGTGGTTTTAACTTTGATATGCCATTTATATGCAGTGTCCTAACTTCTTAAAATAAATGCAGTGCTTGTTCACAAACTGTGGCTGCCCATTTCCTGCATTGGTTTCGGCTTTCAATTCCAAAAAGAGTAAGTGATGGGAACTGGATTTTCTCTTCTTCTTAGTACGTTTTTTAACTGGAGAAACTTAAGTATTGTTCTTAATAACCCATAGCCTTGTTTTGCCAAAAAGGAATGTAGTAGAGGTTCATTAGATTATGGTGTAATCCGAGCATCTCTTTGTTGGAAAGCTAAATATTTGATAATGTTTTTACATCTGGCTTTAGGAGCTGCCACTGGATGTAGCTAGAAGAGAGGATTGTTGGTGGGGACATGATTGTCGAACTCAACATCATAATTTGGACCATGCTCGAAAGCTCGTAGATAAACAAGCCTATAAGATCGGAGCTGGTGTTAAAAAGCTTGTTCAATGATCTTGTATTTTTGTAATGTGATTATTTTTAAGAACACACCATATATACTGTATATTGATATTCGCATCATGGTATATATCGTATATATTGGTATTCATATCACGGTCAAGTGCGTGCTGATTGTTTTTGTCATTGGTAAGTAGTTGTGCAATCTCAAGATTATATCCCCTCTTGTTAACGTTGGGGTTGCTTTTCTTGTTTATTATGTGTAAAGGCCTGAGATTATGCATATCACGCTGGGACTTCGGAACACTGGTTTATTTGATTCAATAGCAAATTCGTTTACGTATTCATTTTGATACCATCTTGAATATCATCTTTAGAAAGCTTTTCTTCCTTTTATTATCTCTATGCAATACTTAATTTAATGTTGTGATCTGAAACAGGATTTTTGTCAGCGTTCCTTCCCAAAATTACACTATTTTTCTTTTCGACCTCAAGGGCCAACAATAATATGTGATTATCATTATTTTGAAAGAGTAAAACGCGGTATATAACTAGTATAAATAATCAAATTAAAAACTGGCATGGTCGTCGTATGGTTAACTAGGCTTTGAGAGCTACTCAAACTTTGAGATGGCTGACGAACTAAACTTAACAAGAGCTACAAAACTATTAAATTATTGATGGAATACTTGGTTTGCAGGTCTTACAACTAAGCTTTTAACAAAATCATACCAATGGAATTAACTTTGACACAGAGGATAGAATCATTAAATCATACCAATGGAATTAACTTTCAGATGACACATAGGATAGAATCATTACAAAATGGTGGCCTTTTAGAAACTAAAGTGCAAAATGTTTTCAAATATATCAAACATTAAATTATAATTCCAATATATATGGATTGAAATTTAACTTTCAAATGTCACAGGATAAAATCATTACAAAATGGCGGCCTTTTGGAAACTGAAGTGCAAAATGTTCTCAAGTAAATTAAGCATTAAGCTATGATTCCAATATAGATTATCCAAAATTAATATAGATATATAATATGGACTTTGATCACTTAGGAATCTACAAATTAACAAAAGTTTTGCATTGTCATTATTCCCATTTCATTTGTAAACTATCGTGGATATTCCATTGGAACAATTTGTCATAAGAGAGCTTACAAGATTTCGCAAACCCTTCATTATTGAGCCAAAATGAATCGTCCAAATATCTTTTATTTTTAAACTTTTTAATGAGAAATTTGAAAAAAGAAAATGTCCAAAAATTCTTGGAAGATGAAATGAACCATTGCGATGGTTAGCATTCCAAAGTAGTTGGTTAAATATGAAGGTGGTGAAGAAGTGCATTCAATGGAGAAGCGAATTGGAGAGGTATAGTAACAGAGTATGAAGGACATGAAAGAAGAATCCTATTCGAAGATTGAGGGCTATCTTTGAGCCATAGCCATTTGCAATTTTGCTTGAGTAAAATGCGTTCATGCATCACACCTTTGTAACCATTTCCAGAGGAAAATAAACCCCACCGTCGAATGTTGGTTTTCTTGTTTGGGTTTCTAGGGTAACAACTTTGTTTTTATGGTGCATGGTTGATAGTTTTTGGTTAATTGCTTCATTTTGACATATGGCTATGTGTTTTTATGTTCAAATACTAAACAAAAATGCACCCTTTCTATAATTTGGTGCTTTAATTATTGTTTGGGCACTATATAAACCACAATAATTGCTTTAGAACTACATTTAATTTCTAATATGTTATTAATTTATTGAATCAATGGGTTTGCTAGGTGATTTAGTCAGATAATTGTGGATGGATGCTTGGTCTGAGCCTAATTGCATATATAACGCTTTCCAATACCTTTGTTAATTGTTGGAACCGTTGACTTGTTTGAGGGGAATGTTGTGTATGCTCTGTATAGGGTGTAATGATTATGCTACAATCGCCCTTTGGCTCTATTCTACCATGTACTTCAACCTACAGTGCAATTTCAACCACCATCGGTGTTCTATGTAATGCAACAACATAAAAAATGTATTATTTATGCCTACAACCATCCCATTCAATGGCTCAACACATTCTCAACCTATGTATCTTGTTAAGTTACACAAAATCTATATAGATCCTGAAGTGATTTCTTGATTGAGAAAAGGATTGATTGTCCGGGTATTGTGTAGGCACATTCCAAGAACAAAATTAACTGTTAGGGTATTGTTACCCTCTAGATTATTTGTAGTTCACCCTATTAGATGTGCCAAAGAGGGAGAGGGAAGGGGAGTGTGGGGATTGTTTCGATTGTAAAGGGAAAGCTAGGGCTTGTTTATGTAAAAGTGTTGGTTTAATGGGGTTCACAACCCCTTCTCTGGTCATGGAAGGCCCTCTTGGTTCTCATTTCAAGGAGTGTTGGCTTAGTGGCTCTGTTGACTATGCCATGATGGGTGGAAGTTTCTCATCATGTTGTGAATTTATGCCTTGGGTGGGTGCTCCGATGCACCTTGGTATGAATCCATTATGACACATGGCTTGGGTCTCCTATCCACACTTATTCTTTATGCTTTGTAAAGGTGATTGCATTTCTAAGAGTTGTCATATCCGCCTTAGCACACCTCATTGATATCCCCTTGGACCTATATTTCTTGTGTCATCCCTCACTCTTGGTCATATTGGTCTTCAAAAGCAAATCATCCACCTTTCAAACAAGCAAGAAACGGTCATACCCACCTAAGGAGGGCGTTGAGAGAAAAAGACGCTTGTTGGGGTTAAATGGGGCATGTTGTCCTCCTTCCAAGCTCAACTCCTCATCAAGTTGAAGATTTTCATCTTATTTTATGATCACTTCATGTTTTATGAGGTTTAGACCTCAGATTGTGGGTGAAAACATTAAAAAATAATTAAATGTCATTTTAAAGATATTAAATAGGTTGGTCTAAAGTAGGATTAAGTTAGCTTTTCAAGTATAGATAAGGAAACTCCTCATTTGTAATTAAGATCACCGGATATGGGTGTCTATTTTGGGGGGTTTTATCAGAAAATAAATTTGATTTTTTCATGTTTTTCAAGTTCGGATTTGTGTTTAGAATTTCAGTTTTCAGTAATAAGAAATATTTTAGAGAATTTTGTTAGCTTTTTATTCTTTTTTTTTTGAATTTTTTTATTGAGATTTGATATGTCAATTTGGAAAATGTTTGTGAGTATTTTATTTTAAAATGAAATGACTAATAAATAGTCATGTTTTTTGAGTCGCATGAACTAATTGTTAAACTTGTGGTTTTTAAAAACAAAATATGCTACGACAATCTATACAGAGTGTTAGATTTTGATTATAATTTCATATCCAACGGGTGAATATAAAAATTATTATAATTTTTTGAATTGGATCGATATGGAAAACTTGTTGAATATCAACATGTTTATTTTGAATGGACATTTCTCTCAATTTACAGAGAAACTAAAAAATATAAGAATACCATTTTGAAGTAGACACTCTAATGAAGGTCCCCATATTTTTTTCAAATTTTTTTATTGTGTATTTTTTAAGTTATGGAATTTTCATTTCACTACATTTTGAAGGAAATCAAACCAAAATGGAGACATGTTAACAAAAATAATAATTAAAATGATCAGATCTCACCTAAACACAACAAAATCTATACCTACGAAAAGTAGATTCAATGAAAAAACTAATGGTATCAACTCCGACAATCGCTTTGTAGTATTGGATAATGGTTTTGCCTTCCGAAATTGGAGAAACCTGAAAACCTTCCATTTTTCAGTATTAATAGGTTTTTGGCCGAACAATAGTTCGGTTGAAAACATGTTTAATTTTTTAGTCGAATGTTTTTTTCAATATTTGACCATTAGATTTAATCGAAAAATAATTTCAGTCGTTGGATTAAATAATTTTTCCACCGAAAAATAATTTCAGTCGTTGGATTAAATAATTTTTCCACCGAAAAATTATTTAATACGAATTTCACATTGCGATTCTCATAAAATAGACACCATTTTCATGATTATTCTGACATTAAATTGTCAACCGGGGCTCGTAAGCTTAGAGGTAAAACTAATGAAAAATCAATACCAAACTAGAGAACTAATGCAAAAAATCAAATACATAAATACAAAATGTAAAATTCAACACAAAACAAAACAAAAGTGAGAATAAACTAAATGAAAACAATCTAAAAGGAAATTAATCTAAAGTAGACCTACAATTAAAATTCCCTAACCCCAAAGTCCATTCCTCATAAACACAAAATACAAATTATGTAAACAAAAAAAAAAATATTCAGAAAAAATATTACAACACAAAATAAAATATTTAGAAATACCAAATATATACACAAACAAATTACATGACAAAAGTTCTAAAATACAAATCAAATTTGCAAAACTACAATTAAAATTCCCTAACACAAAAAAACAAGATATATTGCAACACACAAAATAAAATGTTTAGAAAATACAAAATATATGCACAAAGAACAAATTACATGGCAAAAGTTCTAAAATACAAATCAAATTTGCAAAAGACAAAATGCAAAATGCATTGAAAATTACAAAAGACAAAAATATATTAAAATTACAAGAAATACAAATCAAATTTACAAAAGACAAAATGCATAATGCATTGAAAATTACCAGATATAAAATATATTAAAATTACAAGAATGACAAAATGTATTAAAATTTCAAGAAAAGACGATGTGTTGAAAAACACAATGGAATATATATAAACATGAAACGGTTGAAATTACAAACACTTTATAATAAAACAAAAATGATTACATTGGATGATATAAAAATAGTTCAAATTACTCTATTAACATCACACAAAATTGACGACATTATCATAATTTACTCCATGAAGTATGAAATGGTATTTCATTCGTAGAATTAATAATTTATGAGATTTTTAATACAGTTTTTTTTTTAAACAAGGTTGGAGACTTCCACACGGAATGTCTATTTTAGATACCCAGAAAACTTTGAGGGAATGATCAGACAAGATGACTTCTAACCAAATTTCTCAAAGAATAAAGCTATCAGGGTTGCATTTTTTTATCAATGATTAAAGTATGCAAAAACACGAGATGTGCAGAACTCCAATTGGTTGAGAATATGGCACGTCAACGAGTCATCAATAAATTAAAATTGACCTTTCATTTATTTCGACACCTCGTATTGTTAACAATAGTCTTGAGGAGAACTAAGCCAACATTATTTATTCTAAGAAAAACTAGAACTTAGAAAAAAAAGTATTAATGTTATGTCATGATAGGACCACACCAACATCACATTAATTTAAATTTTTTAATACATACAATGTCATCAACTAATTAACAAGTTATGCTCACGAATAGGGGATTTTCCTATTATTTTTTAATAGGAAAACATAATGATATAGATGACATGTAAATCCCATAGGAAACCAATCATCCTTGCTTAACTTCTCAAATACTTACTTTCATTCAAGTAATATTGATAAAGTTCTCATTTGATTTTATTAGACTCCTATACTTATGGGTCCCATTTCTAGGACAATGACATCCTAGATATAGTATGAATTAGATGTTAGGGTCTTAAGTTCAACTTAAGACCATTCTCAAATGACAAACAAATAAATAATTGGCTTAATTATGTATATATGCACTCAGGATCTTCATTTGATTGAACTATGTGCACAACAATGTGTTTAAATCATATCTCTTTTACTCGGCATAGTCCCGCTGCCAGCGAGCCTGTTCAATACCACGACGGGTTTACTTTGGTACCATACAAGCATGGCCATGTTGCTAGCGAGCCTGTTCAGTACCTTGGTGGGTTTGCTTATATTTACCAAACTTGCTTATTTATGATTTTACTCGGCCTGGACCCATTGCCATCAGGCCTATTGAGTACCCCTATGAGTTTGCCTAGTAACTATATAATTATTTCAAAATATATTGCTTAATAAAATATGAGGAATTCGATTGGTACTAGAGTATAGTAGGTATGCTAAGCACGCAACTCAAAATTTAAATTTAACCCATGAGTAACATTATTTATAATAGCCTAAGATTATAGTTTATCGAAAGAGAATGACCTAAACTTGTCTAGTCCCTAGGTCAATCTTCTTCATATAAGTTTCAGTAGTGTTCCTCCACAAATAGAAATGTCACTTACTCTCCTAATACTATTTCATAAATATACTTAAATAACAAGCCTTGGTATGAATCTAGGATGTACAAGTTACCTATAGGTATCACTATGTAGACCTTAAAGTTTAAGTAAACCCCCATTGTTTGAAAGATTGGTCTTTTAGCAACTGTTTTTATAAATATGCATGTATTAAGAGGAATAAAGATTCAAGTTATTCTGGTTTAATCATTAATACTACTTTTTCTCAGTTCTTTTATTTAGAAAGAAAACATAAAATGAGGTTGCATGTGACTTAATTCTAAACTAATAACATCCAAATTTTTATTTATTATCCTACTCAACCTAAAAAAAAAGAAAACTCTTTATTCAAGTGTAAGAACTTTTCCAATGTAACCATGTGCAAAGCAAAGTAAGGAACTTACTCGTATCCACATATGAAACAATTACCTCAATAATTACTTGGATATGAGGAACCAATCGACCTATTTGATTTGGCAGCAGGAAGCGTTGAAGGAGAGACTGGAATTGTGGCCTGGTCACCTCTTGGAACCAGATTTCAATATAATTTTGATGTTCATTAGCATTAACTCCAATGCCTTCCTTCACCATGCCATGCAGATCCTCCTCTTCTTGATGATTGATTTCTTTAGTACATGAAGGATTTGTTGATATGCATGTTGAAAATTCTTCCATCTCAGGTCTGAATGGTTTCTCTGCATTAGATGTAGTCCCTAATTTTCACCTTCCTCTGCAGATTGGCAAGGAGAATCTTTTTGTAGCTCATGGAACTTTGGTTCTTTTGTTATTTCCAGAGAGGTAGATAAGTTCTTGGCTGCTATGAAGATATATTCCTCCTCAAAAGGAGAGATCCCGACTTCTGCTAGGATTTGAGAGAGTTCTTCTAAGCTTATCATCATCTTTGAATTCATTTTGACGGTTGATAAGTCTGGTCTCACACATGGATTAATGTCTGAGATTCTTACAACACCCAATAACTGAAATTTAAAAATCCTATTGAAACAAAAATGAAATGAGACTAATTGCATAATTAAAGCACACTACTCAAAGAAAACTTGAACTCCTCTTGCTATTTTAGACCTCGCTATCTCCGAGTTATCTATTCACAAGAGTTAGCTCTTCAAAAAGGAAACAAAATTGCAAGAAATAAAGAACACTTGCAGAAAATTAAATTGTAGGAAAGTAAACAAACTCAAAATTGCAGAAAGAAAAGCACACTTGCATGAAAGGAAAAAAAAGGCATTGGAGAGACCCACGAAAGTGGATGCATCAGGCTATTACACCACGAAAACCCTATCGTGAGATTGTAAAGTTATATGCATGATTATTCCGACATTAAATTGTCAATCGAGGCTCGTAATATTAGAGGTGTCAGCACTATATGTGCATGGACGAAACCTAAACTAACATAATCCATCCTAACTTATCCTAAATCCAGAAACACACTTAAGGTAAATAAAAATCTAATACAAAACATGTACGAAAATTAAAACTAGTGCAAAATCGGTATCGAACTAGAGAACTAATGCAAAAAATCAAGTGCAGAAATACAAAGTGTAAAAATCAACACAAAACAGAACAAAAACGAAAATAGACTAAATGAAAGCAATCTAGGAGAAAATTGATCTAAAGTAAACCTACAATTAAAGTTCCCTAAACCCAAAGTCCATTCCTCATAAACACAAAATACAAATTGTGTACACAAAAAAGATATATGACAAAACACAAAATAAAATATTTACAAAATACCAAATATATGCACAAAGTACAAATTACATGGCAAAAGTTCTAAAATACAAATCAAATTTACCAAATACAAAATGCATTGAAAATTACAAAAGACAATATATTAAAATTACAAGAAAGACAAAATGTATTGAAAAACAAAATGGAATATATATATATATATATATATATAAACATGAAACAATTGAGATTAAAAACAATTTATAATAAAACAAGAATGATTACATGAGAGGATATAAATGTTAGACACAACATTTAATTACTCCACCGCTTGCATAGATGTCCGCCGAAATTTTGAAGAGGCAGCACTGCCCATATTTGTTACCGCAAAGTTCTTGAAATGTTGCCACCGCCACACCGCCTTAGTCACTTAATTATTTGAAGAGGCATTCACTGACTGAAATCATATTATTAAATCGTGAAAATACATTACCATTAATACATTTTGTCTTTACAAATTCAGGCCAACAATTGCATGCCGATCATTTCTGTTTTGAAGGGCCAACGCAATTTTTTCTATTCTGTCAGTCTGTAACAGCCTGTAACAGAGCATTTAGTTTTGCAAATCAGATTTTCTTACGAAGGGCCAGTTAACATTTAATGATTCATTAGGCTAAAATACTATAAATACCCAGTATTGTAATCATGACTTACAGTGAGTGAGACAGAGCGTAATACAAATATTAGTGGAAGTAAAACCCATAATTTTTTCTGTGTACTCTGTCATTTTGAGTTTGAAAACTCATTTGTGTGAAGTTATTTTTTGCTATAGCAATTAGAGTTATTTTATGTGTTAAATGTGTTTAAATGTTGAAGAAGAATATTGGTTAAGTTTATGAATGCAAGGGTTATAAAAATATAGCTGAATCAGTTAGCTGCAACAGTCCTGTAGGTTACTATTGAGTGAAACAGTCAGCTGTTACTGTTAGCTGTGACTGTGCTGAAGATTACAATGAGCTGTGACTGTCCTGTAGGTGAATTTTTTGAGTTTTGGAGATTAGTGTGTGTTGTTGGAAGTAGCTGCAACACCCCCTGCCTTCCCACAGTGGTATCAGAGCCTAGTTAAGGTTTATTTCTCGTTTTTGTTTTGAGTAATTTGGATTTAATTAGTGATGGCTACTAACAGCAATTCAGTACAACCACAAATTCCTATGTTGACTGAAAGGAATTACGACACATGGTTTATTAAGATGAGAACCTTCCTGCGTGCTCAAGATCTTTGGGAGTTTGTTATGATTGGTTATCTAGAGCCAGCTGATCAAGCTACTGAATTGGCTCTGTCAAATGCTGAGCGTGTTCTGTTGATAGAAAATAGGAAGAAGGACAACAAAGCTCTTGGCCTTATTCAACAAGGCCTAAATGAATCGATATTTCCGAAGATATCAAGTGTTGAGTCTTCGAAGAAAGCTTGGGACACTTTTGAAACCTGCTATCAAGGTGTGACCAAGGTGAAGAATGTTAAGTTGCAGAATTTAAGAAGGCATTTTGAGAGTCTGAAGATGAAGGACAGTGAGACTGTTGATAATTTTATGACTCAAGTTATGAGTACTGTAAACCAGCTGAGACAGTATGGTGAAGACCTCCCAGATCAGCATGTCATAGAGAAATTGTTGAGATGTTTGCCAAAGAAGTTTGAAGTAGTGGTTGTTCCAATTGAAGAGTTTAAAGATCTCAGTCAAATGCACATTGATGAGTTGATTGGTTCTTTGATTGCTCATGATTCAAGAATGAACAGGTATGATGACTCTCCATTAGAAAATGCTTTTAAATCTCACTTACAAGTTACTAGAGGCAGGGGCAGAGGAAGATCTAGTAGCAGAGGAAGAGGAGGTCGAATTGGTGATCATTGTGACAGCAGAAATGATTTAGAATCTAAAGAGAAATCATAGCAGAATACTCCTAGCATAAGGGGGAGTAGCAGCAGAACGTGGCAGCCAAGAAATCAGAGGTATGATAGATCTAAAGTTCAATGTTTCTATTGTAATAAATTTGGGAATTATGCTAACAAGTGTTGGAAGAAGCAAGCTGATACTGGTAAGCTGTCTACACACATTATAGAGGAGGCTAAAAATGAAGAGAAGCCTATGTTTTTGACTTGTAATGTCACCCAGGAAAGTTCAAAGGATATATGGTTCTTGGACAGCACATGCAACAATCACATGACTGGAAATAAGGAGTTGTTTTCAAGTATAGATACAAGCATTCAATCTGAAGTGAAGTTGGGAATGACTGTAAGGTAAAAGTTAATGGTAAAGGTGTGATTGCTGTATATGCCAAGAATGGTAAAAGAAGAATAATTCATGATGTTTATTATGTTCCTGGTTTAATGTGGAATTTATTGAGTGTGGGACAGTTGTTGGAGAGGAAGTACAGAGTGGCCTTTAAAGACAAGGTATGTACTATTTATGACAAATTTCCAAGTAAGCAGTTGATAGCCAGAGTAGAAATGACAAAGAACATAATGTTTCCGTTGATTATGAGGAATGATTTGACTAACTCTTTGAATTTATAAAACTAAGAGTTTAGATCAATCATGGTTATGGCATTTGAGGTATGGCCATTTACATTTTGGTGGCTTAGATCTGTTACAGAAAAAGCAGATGGTAAAAGGGTTGCCCAGTATCCAGGAGCCAGCAAGCTCATGTGAGAGTTGCATATTGGGAAAGCATCATAGAGAGAAATTCATCTCTGGAGTCTCATATAGAGGAAAAGCACCGTTGGAGCTGGTACACACAGATTTGTGTGGACCAATGCAAACACCTTCCTTGACTGGTAATGTTTACTTTATGAATTTCATCGATGATTTCAGTCGAAAAACTTGGGTGTATTTGCTGAAACATAAATCTCAAGCATTTGATGTGTTTAAAAGCTTTAAAGCTATGGTTGAAAATGAGAGTGACAGAAGTATTAAATTCTTGAGATCAGGTAGAGGAAGTGAGTATATGTTGAATGAGTTTATGGAATTTTGTAAATATCATGGAATTAAAAGACAGTTTACTGCTCGCTACACTCCACAGCAAAATAGAGTAGTATAAAGTAAGAATCGAACCATTATGAACATGGCTCGAAGTATGATGAAGGAGAAGCATCTTTCAAATGAATATTGGGGAGACGATGTTACTTGTGTAGTATACATTCTGAACAGAAGCCCAACTAAGAGGGTGAAGAATCGAGTTCCACAGCAAGCATGGAATGGTAAGTGTAGCAGCATATCTCATTTAAGAATTTTTGGTCATGTAGCTTATGCACATGTACCTAAAGAGATGAGAAGAAAGTTAGATGACAGAAGTTAGAAATGTATTTTTGTTGGATATAGTGAAGAATCTAAAGCGTATAGACTCTATAACCCAATCACTAAGAAGTATGTCATCAGCAGAGATGTGATGTTTAAGGAAGAAGAAGCATGGGATGGCAGCATAGATAAGTTGGTTGGAGAGGACGCTGTTACATCTCACGCAAAAGATGAAGAAGATGAGCAGGGCACACGTGGAGGACAGTTAACTCCACAAACGCCTACACCAATAGTAAGGACACCTGCCAGAACGTCCAGAACTCAAGAACGTGATGAACCATCAAGTATTGATGGACGACAAGGAACAGGATCAGAGGTAAGCAATGAATCAAATCCTACATTAGCTTCATTAAGAAACATAGTTAGAGGTCAGAAGACTAGAAGTTTGAGAGAATTGTATGAGCAAGATGATGAAGTAGATCAAGTTTCAAATTTTGCATTGATAGCATGTGATCCTATAAGTTTTGATGAAGCAGTTGAAAATGATGTTTGGATAAAAGCAATGGATGATGAAATTGATGCCATAGAAAGAAATAATACTTGGGATCTTGTAGATCTGCCTGATAATAAAAATTGTATTGGTGTCAAATGGATTTATAAGACTAAGTTAAATGTTGTTGGTGAATTTGAAAAATACAAAGCAAGACTTGTAGCTCGGGGGTTTAGTTAACAACCTGGTATTGATTACAATGAGACGTTTGCACCTGTAGCAAGACTTGATACGGTAAGGATGGTATTAGCTATTGCTGCTCATAATAAATGGTATGTATATCAAATAGATGTAATGTCTGCGGTTTTGAATGGATCTTTAGAAGAAGAGGTTTATGTGAGACAAATTCCTGGATATGAAATTGATGGACATGGTGACAAAGTTTATAGATTGAAGAAAGCATTGTATGGGTTGAAGCAGGCACCTAGAGTTTGGTACAACAGGATTGATGAATATTTGAATATTGAAGGATTCAATAGAAGTCCAAGTGAGCCAACCTTGTATACAAAGGTAAACCTAGAAGGTAAAATACTGATTGTTTGCTTATATGTTGATGATTTGATCTTCACTGGAGATCTTTCAGTAGATGAGTTTAAGAAAGCCATGAAAACATAATTTGAGATGACTGATTTAGGAATGATGAAATATTTTCTTGGTATTGAAGTAACTCAGTCTGAGGATGGTATTTTTATAAATCAAACCAAGTATGCAAATGATGTATTGAAAAGATTCAGAATGATGAATTGTAAGCCAACTATAACACCAATTGCTACTGGTACAAAAATTAGTAAGGAGGATGATGGGTCAAATGTTGATCCAACGATGTATAAGAGACTGGTAGGAAGTCTCATGTACTTGACTGCAGCAAGACCTGATATAGTGTTTGCAGTAAGTATGATTTCAATATTTATGGAGTCCCCAAAGAATACCCATTGGCAAACTGGAAAGAGGATTCTAAGATATATTGCTGGAACAATAAATTTTGGTATCCAGTATACATCAAACTCAGATTTTAAGTTGATTGGATATATTGACGGTAATTTTGCATGTTCTACAGATGATAGAAAGAGTGCATCTAGATATGTATTCAGTTTTGGATTGGGATCAGTAGCATGGGCTTCAAAGAAGCAGCCCATAGTGACACTATCCTCTGCTGAGGCAGAGTATGTTGCAGCAATAGCAGCTGCATGTTAGACTGTGTGGATGAGAAGAATCCTGTCTGAGTTGTAGCATGAACAAGATGGACCAACACAGATTTTCTGTGACAACAAATCAACGATTGCACTCTCAAGAAATCACGTCTTTCATAAAAGAAGTAAGCATATTGATACAAGGTATCATTTCATTCGAGAACTGATAAACAATAATGAAATCAGTATGGAATTTTGCAGATCAGAGAATTAGTTTGCAGACCTATTTACAAAACCTCTGGGGAAAGAGCTGTTTGAGTTTCATAGGAAAAACATTGGGGTTTGTAAGTTGTAACAGAAATTCAATATTTTGAAATTTTGTTTTTTGAGTGTAGTAATTAAGGGGGAGAATGTCAGAAACAACGTTTAGTAACTCCACCTCCTGCACAGATGTCCGCCGAAATTTTGAAGAGGCAACACCGCCCAGATTTGTAACCGCAAAGTTCTTGAAGTGTTTCCACCGCCACATTGCCTTAGTCACTTAATTATTTGAAGAGGCATTCATTGACGTGAAAATCCATTACCATTAATACATTTTGTCTTTATAGACTTAGGCCAACAATCACATGCCGATCATTTCTGTTCTGAAGGGCCAACGCAGTTTTTTCTATTCTGTCAGTCTGTAACAACCTGTAACAGAGCATTTAGTTTTGCAGATCAAATTTTGTTACGAAGGGCCAATTAACATTTAATGATCAATTAGGCTGAAATACTATAAATACCCAATATTGTAATCGTGATTTACTGTGAGTGAGACAGAGCGTAATACAAATATCAGTTGAAGTAAAACCCATAATTTTTTTTGTGTAATCTGTCATTTTGAGTTTGAAAACTCATTTGTGTGAAGTTTTTTTTTTTTTTCCCTGTAGCAATTAGAGTTATTTTATGTGTTAAATGTGTTTAAATGTTGAAGAAGAATATTGGTTAAGTTTATGAACACAGGGGTTATCAAAATATAGGTGAATCAGTCAGCTACAACAGTCCTGTAGGTTACTGTTGAGTGAAACAGTCAACTGTAACTGTGCTGAAGATTACAGTGAGTTGTGACTATCCTGTAGGTGAATTTTCTGAGTTTTGGAGATCAGTGTGTGTTGCTGGAAGTAGCTGCAACAGCCCCCTACCTTCCCACAATAAAAATAGTTCAAATTACACTATTAACATCACACAAAATTGACTACATTATCGTAATTTACTCCATAAAGTATGAAACAATATTTCATTCGTAGAATTAATAATTTATGAGATTCTTAATACAATTTTTTTTAAAGAAAGGTTGGAGACTTCCACACAGAACGTCTATTTTAGTTACTCATAAAAATTTGTGGGAATGATCAGACAAGATGAATTCTAAGCAAAGTTCTCAAAGAATAAAGCTATTGTTTTTGCATTTTTGATCATTGATTAAAGTATGGAAAACACGAGATGTGTAGAACTCCAATGGATTGAGAATTCCAAGAGTGGATTTGTATCATTCCGTCTTCCTATATTTTGAAGGAAGCTAAGTTTATAGTTTTATTAAGAAAAACATTCTTTAAAACAAATATTCAATGAAGCGAAATTATGATTATTCACGGGAAGTAATGTCAAAAACCAGAATGTAACAATCATATAATACAAGATCAAAATTCTACAATGAGTATTAAGAAACAATGGTAGAATTTACAAAATAGTTTATACATTGGAAGAAAGATACAAGAACGATGTATTGTGAGGGACTTCAAGGTTCTATCCAAGTGCAAATGATAATGAATTCAAAACAAAATCTATTTACTTTCAACAAATTTGTCCAAACAATTAATACTATCATCACTATCTAACTCCAAAATTAAATAACAATTAACTATCTAACACTCTACAGAATGGAGATTACAATTTTACACAGAAATGGAACCTATCATGCACAAACTAAGTATACTAACAGTAAGAAAGGCTTCATAATCCATAAGGGTGGATCCTTACCATATGGATCATGAGCCTGAGAGCAAGTACCAGCTACAAAATGAGGATTGCAGTTAGGGAATTCTTCATCACAGAGACATTAACTCAGTACACAAACAAAGTTCACAACCTGGAAATAGATAACATAGAACATAGCTGAAAAATGAGATTATTATTGCTATCCTCCTATCAACCGCGTTTTACATACTGAGATGCATATATTTATAGCTCAGGCAAGATGTTCTATCTTTATTATAGCTCAACAGCCTCATTAAAACACTAACTGGTTCGATCCCCAAATCCCCGAGTTGTTACCAGAAATTCCCAAAATTTGAAAAATCTGCCACCCCAAAATTCGGGAAAACTTGTTTGATCGGGAAAGGATTTCTCTTGATCTGCTTATAAATTCCGAAAACTGCCCGTGATTGAATTAAATGAGCCCATTTTGGAAGTGGGTTTTCAACGGTATGGTGATATTCTTCATGGTTTGCTCAGAAAGTGATCCCGAAAATTGCTTCCTGGTTCCTCTTTCATAATAGTGCCAGATCAAGTGTTGGAATGAGTGCCGAAATATCAACCATCAAATCTTCGAACTGGAACCCTACGAGCTGATTGGTTTCACTATTCCTTTTGTTGTGTTTATGCTTAACATCCACCTATCAAATGGAAACACAAATTATAACTTTGCATATCTTTATAATCTAAGGAAGTGGCTATCTATAATTTAGAACCTTTGGTACATGTCACAGCCAAACTTATGATATGATTGGATAGCGTGAAATCTCAATAATGTTCCACTTCAAAGTATCTTGAATATTAATGCATGGAAAGCAATTCAAAACCATATATAATACATTAAAATAATAATTTAAGCATTTTTTATTTTCATTATTTTTAATTAATAAATTAAAGTATAAGATTACCTTTTTAAAAATAAATGTATTAAATTATGGTTAAATGTTATGCCAAATAGTGATATATAATGGAGGAAAGAGGTAATTTTAGGGGACCGTCATACCCAAGACTGAAGATATGGCACGTCCTTGAGCCATCAATAAATTGAAACTGACCTTTCATTAATTTTGACACCCCATATTGTATTGTTAACAATAGTCTTCACTAGAACTAAGCCAACATTATTTATTCTAGGAAAAACTAGAACTTAGAGAAAGAAGTATTAATGTTATGTCATGATAGGGCCACAACAACATCGTATTAATTCAAATTTCTTAATACATACAATGCCATCAACTAATTAACAATTTATTCTCACAAATACCAGTTATGATAGGGGATTTTCCTCTTATTTTTAAATAGGAAAACATAGGAAACCAATCATCCCTTCTTAAATTCTCAAAGACCTACTTTCATTCAATTAATATTGATAAAGTTCTCGAGTTTAGTAGAGTCCTATAGTTATGGGTCCCATTTATAGGACAATGACATCCTAGATATAGTATGACTTAGATGCCACGGTCTTAAGTTCAACTTATGACCATTCTTAAATGACAAATAAATAAATAATTGGCTTAATTATGTATATATGCAATCGGGGTCTTCGTTTGATTGAACTATGTGCACCACAATGTGTTTATCATATCTCTTTTACCCGACATAGCCCTGCTGCCAGTGAGCCTGTTCATTGCTCTGACAGGTTTACCTTGGTACCATACAAGCATAGCCTTGTTGCTAGTGAGCCTGTTTAGTACCTCGGCGGGTTTGCTTGTATTTACCGAACTTCCTTATTTATGATTTTACTCGGCATGGATCCATTACCAACAGCCCTGTTCAGTACCCCGACACTACTACATATGGGTGGATTTTTCTACGAAATATTTCCACGATTTGAACATTCGTGGAAAAATACAATGAAATTTAAGATGTCTTTTCGTAACTATATAATTATTTCAAAAGATATTGCTTAATAAAATATGCGAAAGACAGTTGGTACTAGAGTATAGTAGGTCTGCTAAGCACATAACTCAAAATTTAAATTTAACCCATGAGTAACATTATTTATAATAGCCTAAAATTATAGTTTATGTCAAAAAAGAATAGCCTAAAGTTGTTCTTTAGTCCCTAGGTCAATCTTCGTCATATAGTTTCAATAGTGTTCCTCCACAAGTAGAAATGTCACTGAGTGAAATCGTGAAAATGGGTGCCTATTTCGTGAGAATTAGGGGGCGGAGAAGCATATCACTAGTTATTCGGACGAATTGCTAAAAAAAATTCGGTTGAACAAATGTTAATATAAAAAATTGTTCGGTCGAATATGTTTTCATGGTAGGCTGTTAAAATTAACGACGACCTCGAAATATGTGAGGGATTTCCAACGATGAAATTAACCGGCGATAATTTTATTTTTTGACCGAACAATTATTCGGCCCAATACATTTGTTACATATTCGCCGCCTGCTGTCGTTGTCATTTCATTTTTTCACCGAACAGAGTGGAGGCACCATCTCTGGACGACGTCTCCTGTTGGTCCCTGTTCGCTCGACCCGTTTGATGGGTACTTCTGCTCGTCCCGTCGGCTTGACCCGTCTTCTTGGCCCGTTTGCTAGACCCATTTGGTCGTCCACCCTGCTACATTAGTGCCACCGTGAAATCGTTGCACATTGTGACTGCCAGGTATGTCAAGCATAATCTTTTACTTTTGTAGTGATCCCTGAAAAAAATTCTTTTGAACCCCATCTAGACCCTCCACCACCTTGAGGTGAGAGGGACGTGGTGTTATGAACATTAAATAATAAAATAAATAAAAATAAAAATAATCTTTAATAAATAATTAAATATTAAAGAAATCGTGACCTTGTGTAAGAGTCACTATCAAACCTATAAAAAATAGGCTATCTTTATCATTGTAATCATCTATCATTCAAACATTTTATTTATTTATATATTTTAGAGAAGATTGATTCTCTTCTCACATACATCCAGATTAAGATTGTAACATTGGTATAGGAGCTCGATTCTGGCTCATTGTTCTTCCATTGCTTCTCTTCCATCTTACTTCACGCCTCTCTTCTCTTTCATCCTCCTCAGGAATCATCCATTATTTTGAATCCCTTATTCCCTCCAATGCTTTTTTCTCTCTCGCCACCTTCACACTACCCCCACCTTCCACACATAGTCCACTGCATCTATCTTCTCACACCACTCTCCTCACCCCTCCTTCACTCACGCGCCCTCTAGTCCAGCACTCCTCTCCCTACTCTACTCTACGCCCAACACACATCCCTCTTGCATCATCCTTCACCCATCTTCACTCATGCTCACTCCATTCTTCCTTGGATCGCTTTCCTCTTACAATCGTCCAACGTCACTCCCAATACACCTGCGACCTATCCCCCTTCACGTTGCGATGTCTCACCGCGTGTGCCCTATCCTCACTCACTCCACCCAATCAACGCACTTCACCCTTCCCTCCTCCTCTCTGCTGCATATTCCGCCTGCACCATCTCCCTCCTTTCCTGCCCTCTCCTGTAGCTCTGCACACCACCTAGTCCAGTCATTCGCTCCCACGCGCACACCTCACTCCATTCCCCCTACTCGCTTCACTCCTCTCTCCAATATCCCTAGTCTCCACGTTGCACACTCATATCCTACGCTCCTCACACCCTACGCACCCTCCTCTTGTTGCGCCCCCCTTCCACCATCACTGCACCTCCTCTTCCACCCTCCTCTTTCCACGCATCTCTCTACTCGCATCGACCCTTCCATTCCATAACTTCCCTCGATCCAACGCTCCACCCTCCAGCTCACTCCTTTCTATCGTTCCCTCCTCGTAGCTTCACTCCTCCAATCACTACTCTCCACACCCTTCATGCCCTAACCGCACTACTCCACTCCATTGTTTGCATTGTCCACCGCTCCACGAATTCCTCCCAAATCCCAGTCTATATTTCATTTTCAACCTTTACTCCATCTTCCAGGCCCCAACACTTCTTACGTAACCCTAAAAATATATTATAATAATATTATTATTTAAATATTTTAAAGCCCAATTCTAATCCAATATCAAGAAATATATAGAATATTATAATATATTATTATTATACTATTTTAAAAAACTAGTTGCCCATTAAGTCTCAACCCCTTCTACACGAACTATGAAGTCATTAGAAGACGATGATAGTTTTGAGGAGAAAATATTTAAAGCCTATGTTTCCCATGTAATTGGAATGGGTAGAGATGACTTTGATGAGAGTCAAGCTAGTTTTGTTGATAAGTATCCAAAGGATTGGGCCACTTCCGGTGATGACAATGATAGTTTTAAGGATAAAATATTTAAAGCCTATGTCTCCCATGGAACTGGAACAAGTAGAGATGACCTCAATGAGAGTCAAGATAGTGTTGTTGATAAGTATCCAAAAGAAGACATATGCACAGAAGATGAGGAAGATAAAATAAGGGTACTCATGATAGAAACTGAAGAAAAAGAAGACAACAACAAGGGTATAGAGCATGTGTTTGCATTAGATCAACATCTACTATTTGTGGATTATGAAGCTATATATTATAGATCTATAGTAGCTACCGGCATGTCAGATACAACCCAAATTTCTCTTGTTGTGCATCATGATGAAAAAAATGATGACACCATGTTTGGGGAGAACAATAACTTTGAAAAATCACTTGCACAATGTTTTCAACCAATTTTCTCGGATAAATCCATTAATCCTATTAATGAAGTTGGAAGCAATGAAAGTAGTCAACATCTACTTAAACATGTTGGAAGAACTGATGATGCTTTCTTGGATACCTCCACTAGTATGACATCCAATGTTGGATCCACCACTAGTCCAAAAAGTGGAAGTAATATAATCGAATTCTCTTTTGGAAAATGATGTAGGTGGGAATGGAAAAATCCAATCCAACTCTCTTACCTAGGATTTAGTGTGATTCTAAAGTTAATAGAACCACCAAACTTAGCCAAAAAACAGCTAAGTCTTTTCTACAATGCGGGCCTCACTTCCAAAAATGCCTTCCACAATTTCTTATTTCCGTAGTCGCCTCTTCTGCAATTATCTTCCCGCAGTGACCTTCCTGCAACACCCTTGCGGAACCGCCTTCCTTCCACAAATGCGAGCAAACTATCCCAACTTCTCTTAGCAACTGGCTCCCGCAATTTGCGTCCGCAACAGTTCCTTTCCGCAATTCGTTTCCTCCGCAATTACTGTGAACCGTCGGATTGCAAGTACTCTTTCCAAAGCTCCTTACGAGCGTTGGCTCTGGATCAAGTCAGATCAATGGTGGGGTCGGTATGACTTACGGTGTACTTGATGCCGATTTCGTATCCTTTTATTCCACTAACCCTCGCTCACATTCACAAGCGAACTGCTCTTCAAGCCATTGATATTTTCACGTCTCCTCTTGTCCATCGATCTGTGGTCAGTTCTTGAACATTCAATTTGGATTTCAGAGGTCAATCCTTCTTGCACTTTACCTTAGCAAAATACCATATGGGCCATTGATCACTTCGGCTTTGATCTCGTCCGTCGATCTCCCGTCAACATGGAACACCTAACTTTGACTTTGTGGATCTCTATCTCCCACACTTCTTCACTTCATGGTTTCTTTCCCCGTCATCGATCTACCTTCTCTCCTTCGATCTGGATCGTTCATTCTCTGTCAACGAACCGACTTCAAACTATGAAACTATGTGGTGATTGATCAGAGGATCTATCAATCAACTCTCATTCGATCTTCATCGAGCTCGATATTCCTTGTTGGATCTGTGCATCACCCTTTCGAACTTCAATTCGATTCCACGACTCATTCTAGTATAACCCTGAACTTCACCTTTCACGCAGCTCTGCAACACAGTGCATCGATCCCTGCAACGATCAATGACATAGGGGTTAACTTTGCAAATTAGAACAATTCTCAAACACTCACGCACAGATATTAATAAATCATCTATGCAACATTCAATCATTGAAACCCCCCAATCTCATGCTATGGCACACACAGAGAGTTAATTAACCATTGAAACAGAGATATGCATAGACAGTCCTTCTTCATTCAAACACAAGAACCTGTACATTCATGTTAATCACCTCAGAACCTATGTTCTAACCCTCTTGGATTGATACAAACATATCCATCTTCCTTGGCCATATTTCTCGTTGTTTGGACACACCCTATCTATGCCTCATAGGCTCACACATTTATACAAACAGAGGAATCTGAAACCAATTCAAGTTCAGATTCACTAAACTCTCAACAATCTCTTATCATCCTATCAACTGAAACCTAATATGACCAAACTCTCAATCCAGCTCTATGACTCGCTCATGAGACATCAAATGCTTCCATAAGATATGGACTTAGTTACATGAATCACCCAATGACTCACCTAACTAATGAATAATCTAAATAACTCATCATTCATATAGAATCACATATTTACAATATTGCATCAAAGAACTATTAACTCAGAAAATGAAGACCCCTTATAGGGATGATTCGAACATTGGATTTGGATTTGGATGGAGAGAAGGATGCTCCTACATCAGACTCCTCAGGAAGAAAGAAATATGACCTCCAGGTCATAGCTTTCAATATTCATATGCCTGGATCCCAAACTTCATGTTGAAGTTCCTCAGTTGCTTCATGGTTCTCTTGTTGTTTTCTTGCTGACTGTAACTCTCCAGGGTTCCATATTTTCTGTTGCAATGCTCCACTAGCCTTGCTTTTACAATCATCCTATGTTACTTGTATTCTATTGCTACTTTGTTTCTTTGCTCCACTAATGTAAATATTCTTTCTCTCTTCATGTCTTCTCTGAGACACCTTCACCATCAGCATCCTCATTTCGTCAATTTCATAGTCCAGTCTGTTCATTGGATGGTACATTTTCTTGTTTAGAAATTGTTGTTTTTACTTTCTCAACTGCATTATAATTTCAAAATTATTATCTTGTTCCTCCTCATCATACACCATCTCATAGATGTTCAAGAAATTTAAATGTCTTTTTTCTTGCTGCTCTATAACAAAAATATTGTTATCTCCCAGCTGAAATGTATTGTTGTTGCTATCTACTAACTGTTGTATCCTCATATCTTCACCTTTCTTCTGCTCCTACTTCAGAACAACCTCCAATGGTTGTCTTTCTCCAAATAGAAACTCATCTATGAGTTATTTCTGCTGCATCAATTCAATATTATAAAAAAGGCACTCTTTATCATACAGAACTTCAAGATTTTCATCAATAAAATTTCTTGCAACCATACACAAATAATCAAATTTAAAAATAAAAAACCCTTTGGTCTCTCTTGCTGCTTGTAGCACCAACTCCTCATACTGTTCTGAACTTTTCAAAAATTTCCCGAGACCTCGACCATGTCTCTCTTCAGCATCAGAATGTTTCACTTTGATTTATCTTTGGTTATCTTTACTCTGTGCAACAATAGTCTCCTCTAACTGTCTCTCAGCAATTTCTTTATTCAATGGTGTAGGATTTTCTCCTTGGATGTCTTTATGAGACCATGTTGTCTCATCCTCCTTCTCCGAAACAAACTTTTGTCTTTGTCCTCCTTCAGGGATGTAAGCATATATCATTTATTTTTCTTCCTTCACCTCTTCAAGTGACTGTCCATCTTCATTTTCCTTGAATAAATACTCAATCAAGAACACTTCTATTTTAGTCATCTCTTCCAGCAACTTCATTTCTTCACCAATATCTATCTCTCCCATGGTCTGAGCTACAAGCTGCATCAATAATTCATCCTCCTTTACAACAGAATTAAGTTCTGATGTTATGCTTTTGAAAAGCATTTTCCCTCCTCCTTCATTATCTATGACAGTCCAACATGACTGTTTAGTTTCTTCCTTCATAAACACATCACTTAAGTGTTCTTTAGTACCTGCAGTCATACACAAACCATTAGATTTAAAAACATAATGCTCTTCATCTGAAGCCTCAACCATAGTGTCTTCATGTGGTGCTGAACTTATCAGAGAGTTCAGAAAATCATCAATAATCTTTGTCTCATCATCCTCACTCACATATTCTCCAAGCATAGGACCCTATTTAGGTTCACAATATGAAACTTCCATCTCAGACTCAATTGTCCTGAGTTATTCCTTCAATCTGGAAGACATCTCTTTCTTTAGCTTCACCTGTAGTTAATGCCATCTCACTTTCTTCTTTTTCATTATCCAAACATACCCCTAGTCTTCTTTCTGTAGCAGCTTCTCCAAACGAATCAATTGCAATCCTATGTCAACTAATTCTATGTCATATTCTTCTTGACTCATTCTATTGATGTCTTTTTCCTTGGCATCTCTTCTCCTGTTGTGGCCTTCCTTTGAACCTCTGTAATGATCTTCAATAGTGATTATCTCCACTCTCCTCTTTCTCCTTCTATGTGAACTTCATCTTGTTCACTTGTGGACTGCTCTAAGCTTCTCTCAGCAAGTATTCATACCTGCCATACCTCAACAAGTTATCTATCCTTGAGCTTGTCCTTTTGGTATCCTTGGTTCCTCACCTCTAGAACCTCTTGAGAAACTCCTTTGCTCTTCTTGGCTTCTACAGATCCACTTCCTCTCCGAGAACATTCAACTTGTCCCCTTCTTCTTGTCCAACCCCTGTTGGATCCTTACGTTTTGCCACTGCTTCTCTTCTATAAGAGTTCACAAACTCCTCATCAAGAACACAATTATTCTTGATACAGCTCCTCTAGTTGTCACTGCTGCTATCAAACCCTTCTTGTTTGCTTCAACAAATTCTTATAACTAGAGTTAAATAAAAAATCAATTAGTCCATACCTTTAAGACTCTTAACAGTTCTCTTCCACTTGTATAGTTGGCTGAAACATCTCCCTTGTCTGTAATCCTTTCTCCACTGTTATTTGTACTCATAAACTGAAAACAAAAAGATCATTACCTCATTCCATGAGCGAATTGTGCTCTAATTCCAAAATCCAAGAGCGAATGTGCTCTGATACCAAATGATGTAGGTGGGAATGGAAAAATCCAATCCAACCCGCTTACCCATGATTTCGTGTGATTCTAAAGTTAATAGAACCAACAAACTTAGCCAAAAACCAGCTAAGTCTTTTCTACAATGTGTGCCTCACTTCCCAAAATGCCTTCTGTAATTTCTTCTTTCCGCGGTATCCTCTTCCGCAATTATATTCTCGCAATGACCTTCCTGCAAACCCTTGCAGAACTGCCTTCCTTCCGAAAATGTGGGCGAGCTTTCCCAAATTCTCTCCATAACCGGCTCCCGCAATTTGCGTCCGCAACAGTTCCTTTCCACAATTCGTTTCCTCCGCAATTACTGTGAACCATCGGATTGCTAGTACTCTTTCCACAACTCCTTACTACCCGTTAGCTCTGGATCAAGTCAGATTAATGGTGGGGTCGGTTTCACTTAGGGTGTACTTGATGTCGATTTTGCATCCATTTATTCCACTAACCCTCGCTCACATTCACAAGCGAAATGCTCTTCAAGCCATTGATATTTTCGCGGCTCCTCTTGTCCATCGATCTGTGGTCAGTTATGGAATGTTTAGTTTGGATTTCTGAGGTTTATACTTCTTGCACTTTACCTTAGTGAAATATCATATGGGTCGTTGATCACTTCGGCTTCGATCTCGTCCATCGATCTCCCATCAACACAGAACACCTAGCTTTGGCTTTGCGGATATCTATCTCCAACGCTTCTTCACTTCAAGATTTCTTTCCCTGTCGTCGATCTACCTTTTCTCCTTCGATCTGGATCATTCGTTCTCTGTTAACGAGCTGAATTCAAACTCTGCAACTCTGCGGTGATTGATCAATCAACTCTCAGTCGATCTTCACAGAGCTCGATCTTCCTTGTTGTATCTGTGAATCACCATCTCGAACTTCAATTCGATTCCATGACGCATTCTATTCTAACTCTGAACTTCACCTTTCACGCAGCTCTGCAACACAGTGCATCGATACCTCCAACGATCAATGACACAGGGGTTAACTCTGCAAATTAGAACAATTCTCCAACACTCACACACATATATTAATCAATCATCTTTGCAACATTCAATCATTGAAAGCCCCAATCTCATGCTATGGCACACACAGAGTTAATTAACCATTTACACAAAGAAATGCATAAACAATCCTTCTTCATTCAAACACAAGAACCTGTACATTCATGTTAATCACCTCAAAACCTGTTTTCTGACCCTCTTGGACTGATACACACATAATCATCTTTCTTGGCCAGATTTCTCACTATTTGGCCACACCTTATATATGCCTCATAGGCTCACACATTTATACAAACAAAGGAATGTGAAACCAATTCTGGTTCAGATCCACTAAACTCTCAACAATCTCCTATCATCCTATCAATTGAAACCTAATATTAGCAAACTCTCAATCCAACTCTATGACTCACTCATGAGACATCAAATGCTTCATCGAATGCTACCATAATATATGGACTTAGTTACATGAATCACCCAATGACTCACCTAACTAATGGCTCATCTAAATAACTCATCATTCATCTAGAAGCATATATTTACAATATTGCATCAAAGAACTATTAACTTAGAAAATGAATACCCCTTTTAGGGCTAATCCAAACATTGGAATTGGGTTTGGATGGAGAGCAAGATGCTCCTGCATCAGAAAAGAAGAGCATGAACATAGATCCTTAGCCTTAAAAACAATCATGACGAAAGAATTGATACAACACAAATTTTTTGGTAATGAAGATCCACAATTTCTCATAAATGGAATCCAAAAGACGATATGGAAAACAAATAATTACAAGTTGTATTGTTTCAAAAACTCACCACTCAAGCAGAAAGGATTACAACACAAAGGTCTGGGCTTAACAGAAGGGAACAAATCCAGAATACACATCTTAAGTCAACGCATCAAACGTAGATCCATAATAAAGTTGATATCAATAAAATCATCTTTGAGGACAAAGTTTCCCTTAGGGGAGTGGTGATGTTATGAACATTAAATAATAAAATAAATAAAAATAAAAATAATCTTTAATAAATAATTAAATATTTAAATATTAAAGAGACATGACCTTTTGAAAGAGTCACTATCAAGCATATAAAAACTAGGCTATCTTTATCATTGTAATCATCTATCATTCAAACATTTTATTTATTTATATATTTTACAGAAGATTGATTCTCTTGTCACATAGCATCTGTATTTAGATTGTAACACATGGGAACGTAACCTCATAGTTAAGGCATGGGAAAGTTGGTATGCACGTCGGATACAAGTTCTAGAATCCATGCTTCACATTGCAATTTCGTAATGTAATTCTAAAAATTATATTAATACACACATTGCTTAGCCATGGATTATTTGTTTGATCATTGTCTTTTTTCTTAAAATTGTTCAATGAATAATTTTGGTGCCTTATTTATTTGCATATGAGTGAATACATGGGTTGTTTTTCCCTATGAGAGATTTTCCAGGTCTTTTTGGTTCATGTTTCACAATTTAATGGTTAATGGCTATTTAGTTTTGTGTGAATTCATGTGACCAAAGGTTTATTGGTATGTTATTTTTTCTTTCCTCTTGAATAGATTAGTTTTTTTCAGTTCATGAAAGTAAAGCAGTGCATGTCCCAAACTTTGCTAAGAATAACAAACAAGGAAATAATGTTTTTTCAATATCCAGTGCCTATGAATGCATAGGCAGTTTCTATATTGGTAAAATCCAGTTAAAAGATAATGCATGTTTTGATAGATTCAAGTGTTATAGTCTTTGCTACCTGATTTCAATCCTGTCTGTGAACATATATATTCAAGTGTGATATCCTTTCCTATATGATTTCAATCATGTCTGTGAACTAGAAGTTAGAGAAATGGGTGGAATTATTTTCTAAGCCTAGAATTTGAAATTCATTAGAATTTCATTTTTAGTTTAATTTGTATCGCTTTGATAAGGTTTAATTAATCCAAAAATATGTATTATTTATGATTTCCAGTTGGCTAATAATATTTATCTTATCAAATTTAATCATTCCGAAAAGTGGTGTCATAGGAACTGACAAACTCCTAATGCCTTGCCTAATGTTCAAAGAATTTTTGCTTGTTTTCTGATAACCTTGGAAATTCTATCTATATTATAATTGCAATAACCCTCTTTTTAAGAAGGTTTTAAGATTCTTGAAAGTCTATTTTAGATTTTTCAATATATAATTCATCAAATGTTACCTTTGTATACCAAATAGGTTAGAAAGTGTGTGTGTGCGTGTGTGCGTGTGTGTATTAACATTACACTCATAAAGTAGTTTATACACGAGTATTGAACCTATATGCATCTTGTTTGCATGGAATTGTTGTGAATGTGAACAATATATACACAATTACAAAGCTTCTAAATAACATAACATATACTTTAATTTTGTAAAGCATAGGTTCAATGTTATTACTCTTTACAATGATATATTATATTTATTCATTTCATTTCAAGATCTCTAAATTTCTCCAATAAATCTTATAAACTTGAAGCTTTGAGTGCCCATGTCCATTGGACAATGACTAGCTTCATCTTTATGACTATGGGAAAACTCTTCTTAATATTCTATTTGATTTCTAAATTTTTTCATGGTTTTTATAGACTTGAGGCTTTGAGTTCTCAATTTTCATAGTATAATATACTTCAGAAGAGGAAACCAACGAATTAGGTCATCCAAAAAACGTATTATTAATTATGCCTAAGGTCACTAGACAACAATGCCCTTGGTTAAATAACCTCATGAACCTGGTCACAAATAGGTCGTCATGGCATGCTTACTCCAATGTACAGCTTGTCCTCTTGATCCTTATTATTATCCACTAGCTGTTACATCCTCTCTTTTCTTATATCTTCAATATTTTTACTTTCTTTTTCAATTATGCTCCTGCTATAAGGTATTCCAAGTTGTTCCTCAGAATCAGTTGGGTCTCTCATTCCTCTGTAATGTTTTACACCTTCAACCTCAATGTCCTTTCTTAATGACCAAATCATTAACATCCTTGAAAACATTGATATATGTTTCTATCCTAACTATTATATTAAGGATCAATTGATGACTTTTATAATTAACAATGGTAGCTACCAAAACCTAATTTCTCTCAAATTACTTAAATTCCATTAGTTCATTTTTTGACATAGTCTTTTATAAATTTTCCACATTTTAATCCCGTCATTTGATTTTAGGGACATGTTACCAAAAATAGTGTTAGGCAGTTATGACACTTGGTGTTGCACATACTTCCTCTCCCAATACAAAAAATATATGAATTATCCTTTTACACAACTACTAGTACACGTAAGCCTTTCACCCATCCCTCTATACTGTGATATTTTAGGATTAGAATCACTCAACAGTAGCATACCTCACTAAAGCTCACTCAAGAAGTGCAGAAAAAAGAAGAAGAAATACTAAATCAATAATCACTCATTACACAGAAAATGGAGAAAAAATGTTTTATCATACATCAATTGTAAGCTGGCACTCTGAATAGTGAATAATAACTGAATACAATCAAATGAATTCGAATGCCACTAAAGTCATTCGAATTCTCCTCAAAGTGTGGCTTGGATAGCGTTGGAGATATCGTCCAAACTAGTGGAAGTAGTCACAATAGTCAAATAGTTAGTCAAATGAGTCTAACTGAGTGCATGGGAATTGATCTGGGGAAGGAGACTCCAATGTAGGTGCATGAGGAGCTGTTAGTAGTCAGTATAGTTGATCTAGTCTCTCTGGAGGTCTATCTAACTGGTTCAGTCAGTTAAACTAGTAATCAATACCCAAAACAAGGAACATATCCACTAATCATGGAACTAATTGAAGTAAACTCCTAAATAGGTGGAAGAGGTAGCACTTGTACTCCACTGATTAAAACAAGGGCACATCAGTGGCTAGGAGGGATAACAATGAGAAGAAACAAGCTCCTAGGGGATGGAAATGTAACATCTCGATTTTTCATAAAAATTTAAAACTTTTAAAATAGCACTAAATAAGATAATTATAACTGCGGAATAATAAATGTTTGATCACGACAACATTGATTAAGAAGTTGTTTCATACTAAACATAATTTAATTTCTGAGTTAGAAACATTTTGATAATAACAACTTAACACACTCTAGACAAACGTGCTTAAAGTAATAAACGCACTGAAAGGTTAGAAATATGATGCTATATTTTTCTTTTGATAAGATACTAACAGTTTGCTTTATTGGTGTCCAAGGGTGTCCTACAAGGTACCCTGGAGTTTACTTAGCTGTAACGCTAAGGCATTTGAAATGTTTCTATGTGTAGACAATATGTAAGAAGTTCAATGACTGCATAGTTTAAGAGTACGCGTGTAATTCAATTCAATGTCGAAATACTAAAATGCTATGAAATCTTTTGCGAAACAAAAATATCTGCAGGTATGAACTACATAGTTCTGCTTACTATTTTCAAAGTTGTCTTACAACTCATCAATGTTAAAAACAATGTCGTCTATTAAATCATCCTGCTGTTAAGTTCATTGTCGTGACCATCGACGTTGTCATGGTTTGGCATTTTGTCATCGTTTTAAGGTAATTAATATTTGCATAGTACCAAAGTAGTAATTGTATCGCTAAAATCATTAAATGCTTGCATTAAGAAGTTAGAGTATGAAGTACATAGTATTAACATAGTTTTTGTGCTAATATATAACATTGGATTAGATTAAAATACCAAAAAATGCAAACTCTATCTTTTTAATATTTGTGAGTATGAGAACTATGAAGAAATATACACAATAAATAAAATTACAAGCCTAACATTAAAATCCTTATACTTTGACTAACCTAAACTATAATTTTACAATGTTTAACTACATATAGTATTTATAAGCCTTGTGGCTTATAAATAACCAACATCCACAATGTAAAACATACATATAATGAAACATAACGTTAATACTTTGATTATAAACAAAATTTGAAACTATATAAACTTTACATATTAATAAAATATAACACCAATAATCTAATTCGTAAACTTAAACTTGGAAACTATGTCGATTAATATACATATGGTACTAAAATGTAATTTAATATTGACTGGACAAGATGATGGGTTTTTAAAGCTCGGCATGCGCATCGAGATGGCGTGCAGTAGGGTATCCGTCCTGCAATAAATGGCCATCCCATACTCCATGGTGACGGGGACTGTTAGCACTTCCACGTAATGCAAAGAAATGAAATAGTGTCTGTGAAAGTCACTGTGCATGGTTTCCATGTTTTAACTCCTCTGAGCTGGCTGTTTGAGAGATCCACCATGAGCAATGGTGGCAAGGCCGTGCTTGTGATAATGATGAAGTAATAAATGCAATGGTTGTTCGAACCAAGGTAATCTCACTGGCACTCCTGTGATCGTTGATCGTTTTGAATCTGGGACGTTGGATGCAACCCTAGTATCTCATCGTTGTGATGGTTGATGGAGAGTTAATGTCTTTCATTGTTTCACTAGCGTTTCGGGTAGCGAGGCCGACAGGATGCTGAATGTTAGGGTTTAGAAGAAATGTAATGAGGATTTGACCTTGAGACCTGTAGGGTTAGGTTGGTAGTTGCAGGTTGTGTCTCACTGCCATGGCGTTGTGATAGAATGTAGTGTCTTCCGAAATCAGTTTGATATGCTGTCGAGTTGATAGATTGTAGTTTCGTTTCTAATTCTCGGTGGAAGAAAACACTTATGTAAAGAAGGAAAGGTATCCTGGTCTCGGTCCAAACATGGAACTCGTCGTTTGCTATTGAAAAGTGTGGAGTTCGGTCGTTGTTATGGAGGTAAGCGTCTCAAAACTAAAAGGAATTGAACGGTTCAACTTATAACTTTTACAGTTGAAAAATCTAACTCTCGGAAGTTTTTGTGACAGATACAGGATTCAAAGGAAGACTTGAACACGGGTTTGGAAATGGATAGCAAGCCTCCATTCCTGGTAAGCTTCGGTGGTATCAAACCCTTCGTAGGTGCCCATTTGGTCTTGGTTGAATATGATTCAATGCAATGAGTAACAAAATGTTCCACCATGCATTCGGTGTTGTCTATCAGTCGAGTTTCTTTGAAGAAACTTTTGTATTGAAGTGAAAACTAGTACACGGAAAAGACCCTCATGTGTTTAAATGATACTCGGCCTATTTTTGATGTCTAGCTCATCAATGTTGAGAGTTTTAATACTCGTTTGAATGCTAGAGGTGGGGATAAACCCTATGTAGTTTTTGTTTGAAAATGTAATTTCGATTTGGTACATTATTGCTTTCTTTCTAAAGCTGGAACTTGTGATAGGTCCGAGACTTGAACTCAGAAATGTTTTGGGTTAAGTTTTAATGAATAAGAATTTAGAGCTGAAGCTCGTTAAACTCTGTATACTATGTTTTTATTCTCTGCAATGGAAAATGTTGTTTTCTACTATGCGTTTGGTTACTGTGTAAATGACAATGTCTGTCGAGCATGTAAAAAATGTATGCATTTTCTTAGTTGATGAACCCTTGTGTTTGGAAACGATGAAGTAGTTTTTAGACTGTAAAAGAAAATGAAAAGGGACTATGCCCAAAATTTAGTTTTTATTTGATTTGAAAAAGATGTTTTTGTATGAAAAACTCCAAAAAAACCCTCAAGTAAAAACTAGGGTTGTTAAACTGTAATTTTGAACATGAGTGTGTAGATTGTGTTTTTGGTTTACTGTTCAAAACGATCATGACGAGGTCTTGAAAATACTATATAAGGTTTTTATAAATGATACAAATCCATGCTTTAAATACTTTCCACAGTTTGTCATGCAATAGAAAAATACGATGGTTGTAAACAAGATAGGGTTTACAATGTTTCCAGTTTCTAATACTACTGAAATAATTGATAAAAGTATTCTAACAGGAGAATTTGTGAAGATAAAAAGTGTGTGTGTGAAAATAAGAAGACTGTGTATTGGTTAATATTTGCAGCTTATAGTAATCAATAGCAATACTATTTATTTGAAGATATGATATATGAAAGTTTTGAATTACATTTATTTACTATGTAAATAATAGAGGTAAGAAAACAAATATGTGTTTGTGCAGAGGTTAAACAATAATTGTTTTTCATGAAATAAATAAAATATCCTATATTACTTTAGATACTTATACAATAATTTTTCACTATGTTAGTTATAGAGCATAAATTGAAAAACATATCAATTACTGTACTTATCTGTCTAATCACTGGAAATCTACCCATCTTTCATCTATATTTAAATTGCTTCTCTATACTAGAGTACGATGCAGATAACACCATGTGAAAAATTGTAGAGATGGATTATCAATTCAGATTTTCACAAAAATTATCATTCAGACTTTAAAAAAATCAGAAATCAATTCTTTTACAAAACAGAGTTTATAGGTTTTACTAAACAGAACTATTAACTGAAATAAATTAGGAAATAGTAAAACTTGGATTAATTCTTTAGGGAAACAAACAACCCAAGAAGCCTGTTCCACCCAACCAATTCCTGAAGACAGCTAAGTTACTTTCCTTAGGACCCGCGAGCCTGTTCACTAAACCACCAGGAGGAAGAAACCTAGAAGCTTAGGACCTCAACTTGCAGTAGTAATAGTTATCCAGTCTTTAAGACTTAGCAGTCAAAGGGACCTACACCAACACCTCTGGTTCTCCTTCTTCGAATAATTTGCAGACTTACAATGCACTCACATAGCCTCCCTATTTGAATCTCTCAGTCATCACCTGATGTACATGAGGAAAATTTCTGCAGAAAATATTGTGTAAGAGCTACTTGCTCAATTTGAATTTTCCTTTTGTAGGCTGCCTAGGCCTTTTCAGTTTTTAACTGGTCATTAAATGAGCTGCCTACTCACTCCCTCCACTTGGGGGATAATGCCACATTTGTAGGGGTAGTTGTCCCACAACCAACAACTAGTGGTGAAGTGCAATTGCTACCATCTGTCCCATGCTTTCTAACAGCTTCCATTCCTCCTAGTGGGTAATTGAACACTCATTTAATAGTTCCCTTGGGTGTTTGTCTCCTACTTTAATTTATTAAATAATAATAATTCAGTATTTACATTCATCCTTGACCAAACTTGGTCATAATTACAAAACTTTGCAATTAAAATTCAACATAAAGTATTTTGCCAATAAATTAATAATTTCAGAAATTGGGTAGGTGACATACATTCCTCCTTAAGTCTCAACATCGTCCCCGATGTTGGTCAATCACTCCTTGAGTGTTCCTGAAACAGAGTTGGGTATGCTTCCTGCATACTACTCTCCAACTCCCAGGTGGCCTCTTCCGGGCTAAGGTGCTTCCATTGCACCTTCACTTGCCCAATGGTGCGATTCTGGAGCAGAGTTTCCCTCCTTTCGAGGATACAGTCTGGTTCCACCTAAAAATATCCATCTTGTCCCACCTGTACATCATTCTAGTTTACAACATGAGTAGCATCGTGTACATACTTCTTTAAAAATGATATATTGAAAACATTATGTATTTTTAAATTTGGTGGCAAGGCCATTTGGTATGCCACTAGTCCAACCCTGAACAATATTTCAAAAGGACCACAATACCTAGGTGCCAACTTGGCACAACTTCCCAATTTCAATGAACTCTTTTTCGGTCTTACCTTGAGGAATACATGTTCACCAACCTGAAACTCTTTATGAGTCCTTTTAAAATATGCTTGACTCTTCTACCTATCTTGGGCAGCTTTTAAATTTCCTTGTACCTGTTTCACAATTAGTTCTAACTCTTGCAACAATTCAGGTCCTAAAACAACTCTATTTACTAGGTCATTCCAAGAAATAGGTGCATCACATTTCCTACCATAAAGAATTTCAAATGGGATAAGTTTGGATGATGCTTGATAATGGTTATTATATGCAAATTCTACTAAGTGTAAGTAGTCTTCCCACTTACTAGGCTGATCCTTAACATACATTCTCAGTAAGTCTTCCAAAACTTGATTTACCCTTTCTGTCTGTCCATCCGTTTGTGGATGAAATGTGGTGCTGAAATTTAAGGCTGTATTCAACCCTTTGAACAATGACCTCCAAAAGTTTCCAGTAAACTTAGAGTCACGATATGAAATTATCAAATTTGGTATCCCATGTAGTCGAAAAATTTGCTTCATGAAGATTTCTGCAATGTCTGGAGCTTTATGAGTAGTCTTTACGGGTATAAAGTGTGCTGCTTTGCTCAGTTTGTCTACTACCACCATGATAGAATCATTTTGTTTCTGATTTATGGGTAGTCCAGTAATAAAGTCTATGCTTATTACTTCCCATTTCCAACTTGGTATAGGTAATGGATGTAACAATTTGGCAAGATGTTGGTGTTCAACTTTCACTTTTTGACAATCCAAACATTTATCTATGTACTCTACTACTTCATCTTTCATTTTGGGCCAATAGTATTCTTTCCTGAGCATAGTAATGGTCTTCTGATAACTTGGATGGCCAAAATAATGGCTTTTGTGCATCTCATTTAAAATCAGAATTTTTATTTCTGATATGTTAGGTACATACAATATGTTTTTGTATAGCAATAGTCCATTTTCCTTGATTTTGTAATCTGCCATAGAATTTTTAGAACTATTGTTTGCTGTATTTTTCTTTAATTTTTTGTATTCTTCATCCCTTTCACTGTTTTCAAAGATCTGATTTTATAAATCTGTTGAGTAAGTATTGATGGCTGAAATAAAATTTAGTTTTGCCTTATGACTCAATGCATCTGCAACCTTGTTCTCTTTCCCTTTAATATGCTGAATTTCGAAATCATACTCACTTAATAAAGTTAACCATCTAGCTTGTATAGCGTTCAGATTTGTCTGATCTAATAAATATTTCAGACCCATGTTGTCTGTCAATAAGGTGAATTTTCTGCCAATAAGGTGGTGATGCCACATTTTTAAAGCATGAATTACAACTAATAACTCTAAATCGTAAGTGGAGTAATTCTTTTCATGTACTTTCAGCTTTCTTGATTCGTATGCCATCGCATGCCCTTCTTATGTTAGGACTCCATCAAGTCCGTCATTACAAGCATCTGTGCAAACTATGAAATCTTTATGAGGATCTACTATCCTTAGAATAGGTGCTGTAGTCAACAATTCCTTTAACTTATTAAAACTGTCTGAACATTTCTAATCCCACACAAATTTCTTCTTTTTCTTCTGTAAGGAAGTTATGGGGTTGGAAATCCTTGAAAAACCCTCTATAAATTTTCTGTAATATCCAGTAATGCCCATAAATGATCTTACATCCGACACATCCTTAGGAACCGACTAGTCATTAATGGCCCTTATCTTATCGGGGTCAAGATAGATTCCTTTTTTAGAAATTATGTGTCCTAGATACTGAATTTTGTCCTTGTGGAAGTCACACTTACTAAACTTAGCATATAGTTGATGATCTCTCAGAACTTGTAAGATAATCCATAGATGTTCATTATGCTCTTCTTTACTTTTAGAATACACTAAAATGTCATCTATAAACACAACAACAAACTTGTCTAAGCATTTGTGTAGAATATTATTCATCAAACACATAAATACAGCCGGGGCATTAGTCAAGCCAAATGGCATGACTACGAACTTGTAATCTCCATACCGAGTTTTGAAAGCTGTCTTGAAAATATCTTCATCCTTAACCCGCACTTGATGATATCCTGATCTTAGATCAATCTTTGAAAATATCATTGCTCCACGTAGCTGATCAAATAGATCGTCTATGCGAGCAACGGATACCGATTCTTGATTGTCATCTTATTAAGCTGGTGATAATCTATGCATAGTCTTAGGGTTCCATCTTTCTTCTTAACAAAGATGACAGGTGATCCCCAAGGAGACACGCTGGGTCTTATATAATTCTTATCAATCAGTTCCTTCAATTGGTTTAGTTCCAGTATATTCATTCTGTATGGAGATTTAGAATTTGGTACTGCTCCTGGTATTAACTAGATGGTAAAATATAGATCTCTTTTAGGAGGTAATCTTGGAATCTCCTCAGGAAATACATCCTTAAAATCTTTTAGGACAGGTATGTCTTCGAATTTCAGTTTGTCCTCCTTACAAATAAATTCATCATTTACTACATTTACTGCAAACAATTGACATCCTTTCCTAACTGCCCTCTTAACTTGAATGGCTGAAATCTGTTTAAGGGTTACCTTTCTTGGGATACCTTTTACTTCTACAGTTTTTCCTTCTTCATTTAAACATGTAAATTTTTTTTCGTAACAGTTCAAAATGACATGATGGGTTTCTAACCAGTCCATCCCGATTATAATATCATAAGATCCTAAAGGTAAAATATTCAACTTGATTGTGTCTGTAATTTATTTATGGATAAAGCACATCTTTATATAAAATATGATACTTTCCTCTTTGTTCCAGTTACTAGTCTAACTAACCAAGATTTACTGAACTTTTCTGTTTTTAATTTAAGACTTTCCACTATGTCTAGTGATATATAACTTAAGCTAGCACCCGGGTCAATTAAAACAGTAACAGGATGATTTTGTAGCATACCTTCAATCTCTACCATAGAGATTTGATGATCTGCTTGCCTGTTGTCGAGTGCTGCATTGATTCTGGGCATCTCCCTCGCCATGTCTCCAACAGTAGGTTCAGTCTGAATAGAGTTGATGTTGTTAGCTGTCCGCTTCCTCTTGGGACATTCTGATGCATAGTGAGGACCTTGACACTTGAAACATTTGATGGGTGACTTTTGTTCATTGGTCATGGTATTATTAGGAGCATTTATGGGTGCTGTAGAATTCTACTGTTGATTGTTTCTGGAATTATTCCCTTGATAATTCCGATTCTGAAGTTTTTTCTTTTGGAAACCAGAATTTCCACTGAGCTTGAAATTTTTCTTTTTCAGCTCAAAATTGTTGGGCTTATGAATTTTCCAGTTCGACATTCCTTCTCTTTTCCGATTTGTGTCATAAAAGAAAAATGCATTTCTCATAGCCTCTTCCAAGGTCTTAGGATTGTCCTACTCGATTCTGTCCTTAATATTGAAAGGTAGGAAGCTCAAGTATCTTTTAATTTTCGGCTTTTTTTCTATGAGGTATGGCACATATCTCAGTAAGTTCAAAAATATACTGTTCATTTCCTTCATGTTCATACCTCCCAGCTTCAAATCATAGAACTCTTTGGATTTTTCTTCATAGTACTGTTCAGATAAAAAATTCTTCTTAAAGTATCGTTTAAAAGTACTCCAGCTTATATCTTTATCCTTGATGCCCTTTACTCTTTTGATGTCCTGCCACCAAATATATGCTTTTCCGGTCAAGTTATATATAGCCATTTTTGCTTTCAAGGACTCTGAATAGTTATAAATGTGGAAATATTTCTTCATACCAGACAACCATGCTTCAGCTGTCTCGCCTTTCTCAGTTTCTCCATTGAAAGTTGGAGGTCTAATCTTTTTGAATTCCCCAGAAATATATTCATACTCTTTATGGATTTTCTTTCTGGGGTTATAATCTCCCCTACTACTATCGCTTGAATAGTTACGTTTATTTTTACGTACTTCAATAACCTCTCCTGATGATGTTGAACTGCTGCTCACATCATTAGTTTTTATTTTCTTACTTTTGTTACCATGAGGCAGATCCTCAACATTGGAGATATCTTCATTATCTCTCTCTTGTTCATCGACTGGGCACTGTTCAAACATCGCTTGGTTTAATTGTTCTTGTGCTTGCAGAATTATTTCATTGTCTTGTTTCACAGATCTAATTTCTGCCTTTAATTCATGAAACACACGTAACAATTCTAACGAACTGTCATTCAATTCACTGTGGCCTTCTTCTGCATAGTGCTGTCCCGAGCTATGGTTGTTTGGTTGAAATCTATCTTCTACATGTTCAACTGAGTTCTCCATACCTGTAAATTAAAATAATTATGTATAATACCATAGTTAAAATTTTAATTAGTAAGATTTTCTTCTATAATAAAATGTTTGTTGCATGTTTCTTGGACCCTTTTCAGGCCTAGATTTTGAACATAAGCTCTGATACCACATGGAACATCCCGATTTTTCATAAAAATTTAAAACTTTTAAAATAGCATTAAATAAGATAATTAAAACTGCGGAATAATAAATGTTTGATTACGAAAACATTGATTAAGAAGTTGTTTCGTACTAAACATAATTTAATTTCCGAGTTAGAAACATTTTGATAATGACAACTTAACATACTCTAGACAAATGTGCTTAAAGTAATAAACACACTGAAAGGTTAGAAATATGATGTGATATTTTTCTTTTGATAAGATACTGACATTTTGCTTTATTGGTATCCAAGGGTGTCCTACAAGGTACCCTGGAGTTTACTTAGCTGCAACGCTAAGGAATTTGACATGTTTCTATGTGCAGACGACAGGTAAGAAGTTCAATGACAACATAGTTTAAGAGTACATGTGTAATTCAATTCAACATCGAAATAATAAAATGCTATGGAATATTTTGCGAAACAAAAATATCTGCAGGTATCAACTACATAGTTCTACTTAATGTTTTCAAAGCTGTCTTACAACTCATCAATGTTAAAAACAATGTCGTCTATTAAATCATCATGTTGTTAAGTTCATTGTTGTGACCATCGACATTGTCATGGTTTGGCATTTTGTTGTCGTTTTAAGGTAATTAATATTTGCATAGTACCAAAGTAGTAATTGTATCGCTAAAATCATTAAATGCTTGCATTAAGAAGTTAGAGTATGAAGTACATAGTATTAACATAGTTTTTGTGCTAATATCTAACATTGGATTAGATTAAAATACAAAAAAAATGCAAACTCTATCTTTTTAATATTTGCGAGTATGAGAACTATGAAGAAATATACACAATAAATAAAATTACAAGCCTAACATTAAAATCCTTATACTTTGACTAACCTAAACTATAATTTTACAATGTTTAACTACATATAGTATTTATAAGCCTTGTGGCTTATAAATAACCAACATCCACAATGTAAAACATACATATAATGAAACATAACGTTAATACTTTGATTATAAACAAAATTTGAAACTATATAAACTTTACATATTAATAAAATATAACACCAATAATCTAATTCGTAAACTTAAACTTGGAAACTATGTCGATTAATATACATATGGTACTAACATGTAATTTAATATTGACTGGACAGGTTGATGGGTTTTTAAAGATTAGCATGCGCATCGAGCTGGCGTGGAGTAGGGTATCCATCCTGCAATAAATGGTCGTCCCATACTCCATGGTGACGGGGACTGTTAGCACTTCCATGTAATGCAAAGCAATGAAATACTGTCTGCGAAAGTCACTGTGTGTGGTTTCCATGTTTTAACTCCTCCGAGCTAGTTGTTTGAGTGATCCACCATGAGCAATGGTGGCAAGGCCGTGCTTGTGATAATGATGAAGTAATAAATGCAATGGTTGTTCGACCCAAGGTAATCTCGCTAGCACTCCTGTCATCGTTGATCATTTTGAATCTGGGGCGTTGGATGCCACCCTAGCATCTCATCGTTGTGATTGTCGATGGAGAGTTAATGTCTTTCATTGTTTCACTAGCGTTTCGGGCAGCGAGGCTGACAGGCTGCTGAATGTTAGGGTTTAGATGAAATGTAAAGAGGATTCGACCTCGAGACCTGTAGGGTTAGGTTGGTAGTTGCAAGTTGTGTCTCACTTCCATGGCGTTGTGATAGAATGTAGTGTCTTCCGAAATCAGTTTGATATGCTGTCGAGTTTATAGATTGTAGTTTCATTTCTAAGTCTCAGTGGAAGAAAACACTTTTGTAAAGAAGGAAAGGTATCCTAGTCTCGGTCCAAACATGGAACTCGTCATTTTCTATTGAAAAGTGTGGAGTTCGGTCACTGTTATGGAGGTAAGTGTCTCAAAACTAAAAGGAATTGAACATTTCAACTTATAACTTATAATTTTCAAAAATCTAACTCTTGGAAGTTTTTGTAACAGATATAGGATTCGAAGGAAGACTTGAGCAAGGGTTTGGAAATGGATAGCAAGCCTCCATTCCTGGTAAGTTCCAGTGGTCTCAAACCCTTCGTAGGTTCCCATTTGGTCTTGGTTGAAGATGATTCAATGCAATGAGTAACAAAATGTTCCACCATGCGTTCGGCGTTGTCTATTAGTCGAGTTTCTTTGAAGAAACTTTTGTATTGAAGTGAAAACTAGTACAGGGAAAAGACCCTCATGTGTTTAAATGATACTCGGCCTATTTTTTATGTATAGCTCGTCAATGTTGAGATTTTTAATACTCGTTTGAATGCTAGAGGTGGGGATAAACCCTGTGTAGTTTTTGTTTGAAAATGTAATTTCGATTTGGTACATTAATGCTTTTGTTTGTAAAGATGGAACTTGTGATAGGTCTGAGACTTGAAATTAGAAATGTTTTGGGTTAAGTTTTAATGAATAAGAATTTAGAGCCGAAGCTCGTTAAACTCTGTATACTATGTTTTTATTCTCTGCAATGGAAAATGTTCTTTTCTACTATGCGTTTGGTTACTGTGTAAATGATAATGTCTGTCGAGCATGTAAAAACTGTATGCATTTTCTTAGTTGATGAACCCTGTTTCTTTGGAAATGATGAAGTAGTTTTTCGACTGTAAAAGAAAATGAAAAGGGACTATGCCCAAACTCTAGTTTTTCTTTGCTTTAAAAAAGATGTTTTTGTATGAAAAACTCTAGAAAAACCCTTAGGTAAAAACTAGGGTTGTTAAACTGTAATTTTGAACATGTGTGTAGATCATGTTTATGGTTTACTGTTGAAAACGATGATGACAAGGTCTTGGAAATACTATCTAAGGTTTTTATAAATGATACGAATCCATGCTTTAAATAGTGTCCACAGTTTGTCATGCAATAGAAAAATACAATGGTTGTAAACAAGATAGGGTTTACAATGTTTCCAGTTTCTAATACTACTAAAATAATTGATAAAAGTATTCTAACAAGAGAATTTGTGAAGATAAAACGTGTGTGTGTGAAAATAAGAAGACTGTGTATTGGTTAATATTTGAAGCTTATAGTAATCAATAGCAATACTATTTATTTGAAGATATGATATATGAAAGTTTTGAATTACATTTATTTACTATGTAAATAATAGAGGTAAAAAAACAAATATGTGTTTGTGCAGAGGTTAAACAATAATTGCTTTTCATGAAATAAATAAAATATCCTATATTATTTTAGATACATATACAGTAATTTTTCACTATGTTAGTTATAGAGCATAAATTGAAAAACATATCAATTATTGTACTTATCTGTCTAATCACTGGCAATCTGCCCATCTTTCATCTATATTTAAATTGCTTCTCTATACTAGAGTACAATGCAAATAAAAACATGTGGAAAAATGTAGAGATGGATTATCAATTCAGATTTTCATTAAACTTATCTTTCATACTTAAACAAAATCAGAAATCAATTCTTTTACAAACATCCCAAGAAGCCTGTTCCACCCAACCAATTTTTGAAGACAACCAAGTTACTTGCCTTAGGACCCGCGATCCTGTTCACTGAACCACTAGGAGGAAGAAACCTAGAAGCTTAGGACCTCAACTTGCAATAGTAATAGTTATCCAGTCTTTAAGACTTAGTAGTAAAAGGGACCTGCACCAGCACCTTTGGTTCTCCTTCTTCGAATAATTTGATGACTTACAATGCACTCACATAGCCTCCCTATTCGAATCTCTCAGTCATCAGCTGATGTACATGAGGAATATTTCTGCAGAAAATATTGTGTAAGAGATGCCTGCTCAATTCAAATTTTCCTTTTGTAGGATGCCTAGGCCTTTTCAGTTGTTAACTGGTCATTAAATGAGCTTCCTACTCACTCCCTCCACTTGGGGGATAATGCCACATTTGTAGGGGTAGTTGTCCCATAACCAACAACTAGTGGTGAAGTGCAATTGCTGCCATCTGTCCCATACTTTCTAACAGCTTCCATTCCTCCTAGTGGGCCAGTGAACACTCATTTAACAGTTGCCTTGGGTGTTTGTCTCCTACTTTAGTTTATTAAATAATAATAATTCAGTAATTACATTCATCCTTGACCAAACTAGGTCATAATTACAAAACTTTGCAATTAAAATTTAACATAAAGTATTTTGTCAATAAAATAATAATTTCAGAAATTGGGTAGGTGACAGCAAAATAAGGACTAGGTGTTGTGAGACCACCATATGGATGAATGGATGCATGCAATTGCATGCAGAATTTCATTTAGGCATGCAAAATATAAAAATTATGGTGAGAATATTCCAACACCCCCCCGCAAGCTATACTATGAGGAACAACTGAAATGGTAGGGCCCTAGTAAATGAGACCAAAGGTCACCCTGTACACTAATCTAAATAATTAAAGTGAGGAAAGAGGGAAAACCCAGTGGGAAGAAATACCCCCCTCAAGATAGACTATGGTAGGATGATCAATCATTTAGATCAATCACCCCAAGAAGAGATCTAAGGTAAGTGTACTTATTCACTGAGAATGTCTTAGTGAAGATATATGCAATCTGCTCTTCCATCGAAAGGTAGAACAACGAGATGGTTTGATCATCCACCAATCCTCGGATGTAATGCATGTGTATCTCAATGTGTTTGGTTCTCTGTCTCAGAACCAGATATGTAGAAATCATGATAACACTCTGATTATCACAATAGATGACTGGTGGAGTACTGAATCGAATCCCAAAATCTGTGAAGATGCCCTGCAACCAGATGCACTGGGTGGCTACATTAACTCCACCTCTATACTCAGCCTCTGTTGAAGAAAGAGCTAAAGCAATCTGCTTTTTTCTCGACCAACAGATAGGTCCAGATCCAATCATGGAAACAAAACCAGATGTTGACTTTCGATCTGAGCTGTCTCGAGCCCAATCTGAGTCAGTGTAGACAACAAGGTTTATAGGAGACCCAGATGCATAGTGAAGACCATAGGTCTTTGTCCCTTGCAAGTAATGCAATAGCCTCTTTGATGCCTTCCAGTGAAGCTCATGAGGATCATGCATGTATCTTGAGATAGGACTGACTGCATAGGAAATATCAGGCCGAGTGTGTGTAAGAAAAAATAGATTCCCAATTAGCTGCCGATACAGTGTACTATCCACCAGAGGTGTGAAAGAACCATCCTCCAGGATGATCCCTGAAATAAAAGGAAATTCTATTGTTTTTCATTCGCTCATATGGAACCTTTCAAGCAGATCTGAAACATACTTGGATTGTGCAACCTTGATCCCTGAATCAATTTGAGTGACTTGAAGACCAAGAAACTGTCTCAACAATCCAAGATCTGACATGGAGAAGGATTCATGCAAAGATGTTTTTATAGATCTGATGCATGAAATGTTGCTCCCAGTAATCAATAGATCATAAACATATAGAACAATTAGAAGTAGAGAGTCACCTTCATATCTCATATAGACATTCGAATCAAATTTGCATCTCAAGAAATTTTGTGACAGAAGGAAGGAGTCCATTTTTTCATACCAAGCTCGGGGAGCTTGCTTGAGTCCATACAAGGACTTCCTCAATCTACATACCAGTGAATAGTCTTTAACATAACCCTCAGGTTGCTTCACGTAAATATCCTCCTCTAGATCTCCATGAATGAAAGCACTCTTGACATCCATGTGATGCACTTCCTAGTGCTTGGATGCAACAAGGGAAAGAACAAGATGAATGGAATCCATCTTAGCAACATGAGTGAATGTCTCTGAGTATTCAATCCCATGGAATTGGGAGTAACCCTTTGCAACCATTCGACCCGTGTATTTTCTAGTGACCCCATCAGAGTCCATCTTAGTTCTGTAAACCCACTTGCATTGAACAAGCTTCCTCCCAAGAGGGAGAGAAAAAAGCTCCCAAGGTTCATTTCTTTGAAGAGACTCATAAACTTCATCCATAGATACTACCCATCTTGGATCTTGGTAGACTTCAAAGAATGTCTTTGGATTTGATCCAATCATAAGAAAGCATCTCTAAGCTAGAAATGGATCTATGTGAGAGAGTAGATCAGATCTGGTTGTTCTTGAAGATGGTGGATCTCCAACAAGATCACTGGTGGATGCAACAATAGTGGTGGCCCATTGTGCAATAGGATTTAGAACCTTAGGTGCTAGATCTTCAGGTTCTTGTGGATTTGGAACTAGCATTTGCTCTACCTTCTGAATCTTCTTTTCCTCAACCTTCTTTGCTGCATCTTTTCCATTCAAGCAACCTTTGCAGGTGCCTTGCGAAAACTTGATCTTGGGTGCCCCTTCAACCATCTCTTTAGTATGGATGTCTTTCAAGTACTGATAGTTAAGATGCCCAAATATTTCATGCCATAGCCTACTCTCTTCATTTGCATGAGTGTGAAGAGCAAACTGTGTAGAGGGAGGTAGAAAATGGGAGAACTCATACAATTTCAACTTATGATTTGCAACACCTTTTGCAATGGTAGAACCTGATAACATGTCTTGAATTTTGACCTCATTTGGAGAGAAGATCACCCTCTTGGGATTTCCAGTATGGGTCATCTAATATACTGAAAGTATATTTGCAGTCAATGTAGCGACATAGAGCACATCTGAGAAGTACCCATGATCAAGTTTGATTCTTCCAATCCCCTCAGAGGATACCTTAGAATCATTCTCCAACATGATGGATGGTCCAACAGTAGTTTCGAATCTAGTAAAGAGATCCTTGGAGGAAGACATGTGTCTTGATGCTCCAAAATCTATGATGAAGGAGGATTGAGTTGATGCACCTGCCATGAGGGCATGGCATTTCTCTTTGTTTTCAGATCCAGATGGTTCACTCTCTTTCTTTCTAGCACATGCAGGTACTGGAAGATTATTTTTTTCAAGAAGTGAATCCACAAGGTGTATGGTCTTCTTCATAAATGATCTCTCAAGTTGATATCCTCGATTATAGTATGTGCACTTGGATTTTCCCTTTTGATATGTCTTGTCCTTCTTAGGATTTGAGACTCCTTCTGGTTGGTTTGGAGCCTCCTTATGCTTTTGGTCATTTGACTTTCTATCAGAAATTTTTTGTTTTCCTTTTCCATTCGCCCTCCTTGACTCAGTAGCTGCAAGAGCTAAATCCAATTTGGATTTTATCACTCCCATGTGCACTAGATTCTCCTCCTTAAGTGTGAGAGATTGGATGAAGTCTTCAAGTGAAGAGAATTTCCATTTTGGAATGGACAACTTTGTTGACTGGAAGGTCGAAACAAACACTGAATAATCAGTTCCTAGCTTCGACAGGATGGCAAGGATGAGTTTTTTTTCTTCCCTCTCAATCCCATACCTCTTCAATTGTGAAATCAAGTTCTTGAATTTGTTGAGAAACTCAGTGATAGTTTCGAAACTGCTTGGGCTCAAGGAGATGAGCTCATTTTCTAGTTTATGAACCTTCAAATAATATTTCTGACCAAGGAGGGATTTGAGCTTGTGCCAAACCTCCTTTGGAGTCTTCAAATCGATAACATGAAAGTGTAGGTCTTCATAAATGCTAAGTAGGAGCAGTCCTACTGCTTCATCAAGCTTGTCTAAGTATTTGGATTTCTCTACTGCACCAGTGGGCTCAACTGCATAGCCATTCATCGCTCTGCAAAGGCTCTTCAACTTCAATAATATTTCCATCTTTTCCTTCATTCGAAGTAGTTGAATGAATTCAACTTGAGATCCATGATACTGAAGAATTCGAAGTTGAAGAGAGGAGATTCCTGCAAAAAAAATGAGAATTATGAAATGGAGATTTGTTGCAATTCGAATTGAACACTACGTTAGGACACTAAGAAAATGTGACTGGGTCCTTCACACCTGGCTAGAACTCATTGGATTTCTCCAGTGAATTCAAGGAAATAGCACCAAGATTTGCTGTGGAAACCCAGAGGCTTCTGGTGCTTAATGAACGACATCTGCTCAAGGAATTCATGCAACTGATGCTGCTGCAATTCAAATAGTTATTGTCAGCTTTGATACCATGTGATATTTTAGGATTAGGATCACTCAACAGTAGAAGAAATCACTAAAACTTACTCAAGAGGTGCAGAAAGAAGAAGACGAAATACTGAATCAATGAATCACTCATTTCACAGAAAATGGAGAAAAATTGTTGTATCATACATCAACTCTAAGCTGGCAATCTGAATATTGAATAATAAATGAATACAATCAAATGAATTTGAAGTCCATTAAGGTCATTCGAATTCTCCTCAATGTGGCTTGGATAGCATTGGAGACATCATCCAAACCAGTGGCAGTAGTCACAATAGTCAAATAGTTAGTCAAATGAGTCTAACTGAGTCTAATAGAGTGCATGGGCACTGATCTAGGGAAGGAGACTCCAATGTGGGAACATGAGGAGCTTTTAGTAGTTAGTATAGATGATCTAGTCTCTCTGTAGGTCTATCTAAGTGGTTCAATCGGTTAAACTAGTAATCAATCCCCAAAACAAGGAACAGATCCACTAACCATGGAACTAACTGAAGTAACTCCTAAATAGGTGGAAGAGGGCGCACTTGTACTCCATTGATGAAAAAAAGGGCGCATTAGTGGCTAGGAGGGCTAAAAATGAGCATAAACATGTTCCTGGGGGTGCAAAATAAGGACTAGGTGCTGGGAGACTACCATACTGATGACTGGATGCATGCAATTGCATGCAGACGACTGGATGCATGCAAGCATGCAAAATATAAATATCATGGTGAGAATATTCCAACATATACACCTCATTATTGGACCGAATCAATCTTTTTAACACTATACGATTCTCAACTACAACAACCAAGTTCCTACTAGTGAATTAAAATAAGCAGGTCTCTTTGGACATCCTTAGGCTAAGTGAATTAATATAGTATTATTATTTTACGTAAGGTCATTAGTTCAATAATTTATTAGGGCTAGATAGTTATATTATGGATCCATTAGAAAACTATAATAGAGGCCCTTAGGTAGATCTATGAGATTAGTCTTCTTTATCTAAAATATTTTCTATCTTAGATCAATTCAACATTTTTCCCCTTATTTCGTTTTACTTATTGGCCTCTTATTTCCTATCAATTATCACTCCACAAACCTTTATCTACACATCCTCAAACATATTTGGTTGATATTAAAGTTACTCTTTATATGTACATATAAAAGTTTGTAATGTAAAATCAAAATGTGAAAATTTGTAAGGATATCAAATGTTTGGAATGTTTATATATCAAAACATGTACAATTTGAATATGTTATGAGTTGATAGTGTTGTGTAAATGTAGAGATTTTATCAAATGGAAAGAGAGGGGTCATTAAGGCAAAAGTGTATAATGTCTACGGGTACAACTGAATTTGCTAAGGGGAGGTCACCAAGGTCATCAGGAATTGGTGTCTCGGCTGATAATCAAAGGTTGTCTGTTTCACCTTGAGATTCATGGTTGTTGTATAGTTCACATTCATCTGATCACCACTTGGGGCAACATGACATAGATGATTCCCCTGTATCTTCTATGGGAGAATGACGATCTCAACCTTCTGTTGGTATGAACATTTATGTTTTAATACATGTATCAATTGTAATTTTGTGCGTGTTTAAAAAATTTTTATGTTCACACAAATGTGTTTGTCTTTGAAGCAGAGGAAGGTTCAGAAGAGGGTCGTAATTATGCATAGAGCGATGAAGGTCGAGAAAGGAGGGAATATGTTGAACTATATGTGGGTTGTACACCCATAAAAACTTATGCATCTGATATACCTGAGGAGATTCCATGGGAAAGTGGTGTTAAACAAATAACCATTGAAAGTTGTAGATCTCACTATGACAAGTTGCAACATGATCTTTCTAGTTTGGATATCCCTCCAGAGAGAAAACCAAGTCTGGATATTGTTTTGTGGTTATTGAAAAAATTCATTGAGGTATATGAGGGTCTTGGATCAACAAAGGACGGTTTTATTGACTTGATGTGGAGGAGAACGACACAAGTGATGGTTCTAGACAAGTGCGATGTTGTGAAGGAGAGAGTGACAAAAGAACATGCCAATTCAATGTTTAACTTCAAAGAAGGCCTAAAGCGAAAAATGTTGAAAGTGCAATATTTCAAGCACCCCAAACTTGCATATCTATTATATGATCAGTTCCTTGCAGCCTATGGTAGGTTTCCATGGATTGACGAGGTTCCTAATTATTTTGGCATATTTGTTTATGCGAAGTTTTTCTTAAATATGAAGCCATACTATACAGATATTCATTCTATATTTTATGGAGTTGTAAGGGGACGAATATATGATCAAAAAGGTGCTCTTCGAGATCCCATAACTCTTCGACCTCCATGCCAGATATCTTTCCCATCTAGGTTTGTGACTTTAAGATCAGAGATGGAGCCCACATCCCAACTTAGGTGAGATCCAAGGGATTCTGTTGCCAAAGGTTTAAGGTCGACATTTGTAGGAGTTGATGTGGGATTGTTTTGAGAGAGGGATCGAACCACTATTCGTCAAAGGTTTGTTTACAAAACTAATTATGAGGTAGATGCAATGAGCATTGAATATCTTAGGGCTTATGCTAAGGTTTGTTGTGATACAACTTCATATGTCCTATCCCATGGCACATCGAGTATAGGAGAGGTTTGTTGTTTATATACATACAATCTATAATTGTTTTATTCATTTTGAATTTAACTTTTCATTATATTATATCTATGAATTTAAGTATATTTTGATATATAATATTAAATACATTACGTAAATGTTTATTGATTGCATTTTTCTAGATTGTCAAATGAACATGATTTTTGTCTCTCCACTAGTGAAAATGTAGAAGAGAATTTTAGAGAGGTATATTTATTAAATAGATCTATATTTATGTTTAAAAGATATTGTATTATTTTCTAGAATTATAGGTAATCTATGTATCCTATTATTAATGTGAACACGTTTTGAAATTGAAAATGGTTTTGTCCACATGTTCATTTAGGTTCCAACTTTTTTATGATATTCCGTCTCATGTAAGCATGTTTTCAATTTTTTTTGTTTTGGTTTTAAGTGAACTGCTTAATTTTAGTTTATTTTAATCACATAATGTTTTATTTAATAGAAAAATTTAAATTTTAGGAAACATGAGGAAGTATGGACATTGGTGGTGAGGTAATTGTTTATAACTAATTATTTTTTTCAACTTTAATTTCATAAGTTTATTTAAGTTTTTGAATTTAATATTTTATAATTGTTTAATTAATATGATATCTTCATAGTTGCTTTTATACATGTTACAGTTTGGTACTTGTCCAGTCAAGGGGAGGACTAGAGCGTAGGATATTAGTCCTTTGATGGACATGGACATTGGTACTGAGGTAATTTTGTTTATAAATTTTTATTCTTTTCAATTTTATTTTCATAAGTTTAATATTTTAACTTTTGAATCTAGTTTAAAAGTGTTTAATTGATTTATGAGATGAATGTTGACACCATGTCTGAGAAGGCCTAAATCCAAAAAAGCTTTGCCAAAATGTCCAAAAGGGGAAGAAATTACCTCAAAAGGGTTGAAGGAAAGGTTTAAAATGCAAACAACAAGAAGGAAAACCCACTTATGCAAAGTCCGAAGGAAAATTTATGAAAGGATTAAATCCCAACCAAGTTTCGCCGGCGGAGATGGTAGAGATCAAGATCTACGGCTAATATCATTTCCCGCATCGCCAAAGTGATCGGTCGCAAGGAGTTGTGGGCGGCTGCGGACTCAATACCGCCAGGCACGTGTCCATATCTCATTTGCCTGCATAGGTGATATGGTGGTATCATAAACCACCACAGCACTATGCGGAACCACCAAATATAAAAGCATGGCAGGACCAGAGCACGTGGCATGGTGGGACCTGACACGTGGAAAAAGGAGAAAGCATAAAGAGGTAAACCATCCATTCATAGCAATTGGAGGGTCGATATAAGTCTTAAATCAAATCAACGGCCATTGTTTCGTCCGCATCTGGGAAGGTGCACACTTGATAGGAGGAAGAGAGGTCGCGGAAAGCAAAACCACCCAAACAGGTGTCGCCAGATGATTGATCCGCGCCAGGAACAAACTGGAGAAAAAGACTGCTTTAAAGATCACGGATACCACCATAGGGGATAAAAGGAGGCAATATTTGACGGTCTGGATTAAAAGGTCGAGATCAACGGTAGGATATGATCCGCGTTCAGAGAAGTTGCCAGGGAATTAATCAAAAAAGTCTTATATAAAACCAAAGGGGCCTCACATAACGGCATTGTTCATATGTGTCGTTATCGTGGAGAGATCTGAAGACTGGTGGAGTGCAGCGATTGCGACAGAAGGCGAAAGGCGTGTACATACAGGTAGGGTATGGTGACCTAGCCCACTTTTTAAACAGAATTTTGTTTAAAGAAACATTTAAATGGAAACTGTACATGATTTAGACGTTTTTAAAGAAAAAGAAGCCCTAGAGGATAGAGACGAAGACGTTTATGATACCCTAATTAGGTCACCAGTCTCTGATATTAAAATTAGGTTGTCTGAATTATTAAAGGAAGGGACAGACCTACATAGAGTCCACCAGTCGTCTTTGATAGCCTTTTTCCCAGACCAAATCCCTTCTTTCCCAGAATTTGTATCATGGTGTGCCGAAAATTACTCCCGAGAAGAAAGAATTGTTCTAAACAGTAAAAAAACCAGAGCCGTATGTGAAATAAAGCCAGCCGAGTTGATTAAATCCCTAGGAATAGATTTTTCCCAAACCCTCGAGTCTGAGAGTTTTTTCTGAAACCTCCATTATTGAAAATTATCATCAGACTTCTCAAAATGACAGGGAATTGTTTTTGTCGTCGTGTCTCAAGCCAGAAACCAGTATTTTGGAGGTCCCGTACCCTATAGATATCAATCTGTTTGATGAAAATACCCAATTAGTTTTGACATTATTGGCGTTAGTTTTAGGGTTTGATACGGATTTGTATGTAACCGAGTTTCAATTGAGTCTGTTGTACAAAATGAGTATGGTTCAGTCAGGTATCGATGAAAATCTAATCCCTCGACTTAATTTTGAAGATTTTTTGACAGAGAAGATTCATGACCAGATGGTCAATTTTCCCACTATGAGGCATTTCAGGTTTCAGTCTTTTTTGATGAAAATGATTATGATAGCCAGTCAAGAAGAGTTGCAGTTCCCAGAAATCATTTTCACGACTTTATTAGAAAATAACATGTTCAATTACATCAATTTCATGCTCTCAGAGATTTACAGAATGATATTTGGTAAAAATTTGCCTAGAGTATTACCAGAGATGCAGGCATGCATGCAATTGAGTGCAGAGTATGCGACAGGAGATTGGTTCTTGTCGAAGGATAGTACAGTAATCAGATTATATGGATTCAAACATAAACCTTATGTCTTACCAGCTTTTCTTACCCTAAGGGTTTTTGCTTTGGAATTCCTGAGACAAAAGTTGATTGTTGAAGATAACAATTTTTTTGTTTACAAACAAGCAACAAACATTAAATATCCATTCACACTTGGTCCCTTCACAATAAAGAATAAAAATGCTGCTGTGTATATAGAGAAGTTATTGAAAGATATGAGTTTTGAGACAGATATGGCTATTGAGTATGATCCGCTGAATATAATATCAAAATGAAGAACAGATCATCGCATCAAAGCACTCAACCATCAGACAATTGAAGGAATGGCTGACAGAGCCAATTGGCTGGAGTTTAAAGAAGAAATCATTCCGGATGCACACGACAAAGAAATGGCGTTGGCAGATACAACAACAGAAACAGAAGATACAATGAGTACTGCATTGGTGGGATTTAAGAGACCCATACAGGACTTAATAAACATTGATGATGAAGAAACAGAGAGAGGAAAAAGTTGAAAATGAATGAACCACAAGAGTTAACAACAGTTTCAGAAGAAGCAACAAGAACTGAAGAAAAGATACCAGAGGTTACAGTTAAAGAATACAACATTGAAGAAACCCCAGTAGAGGGTGATGTAAATAGACCCCAGAATATAATTGATGTATTTGATGAACATTGTCGGAATAAGCAGGAATCCTCTAAACAAACCAGCCAGCTGTTTCCAAAAGTTAGAAATATATCCAATACTGAGGTAAGTTTGTTTACTAGCAGAAATATCAGAGAGAATTCCTTGAAATTTTCAGTTGTCACAAAAAACAAGATTTCAGAAATGAACATAGATTTGTCTAAAATAAATGCCCCAGATAAAATCTTACTGCACAGACAAACGGGAGAAGTTATATATTCGGATTATTTGGGGGCAGTATTGAGGGCAGACAAATTAAAAAATTCACTGGATAAATTGAATAACCAGTTGAGACAGGAGAAGGCAGAAAATAAGTCTCGACAACAACAAATTAAAAAATTGCAAGCAGATTTGATAAATAAAGAAGGAGATGCTGCAACAAAATTGCTCAAAGAAAAATATGATACGATCCTAATGTTAAGACGAAAGCTTAAGATTCCAGACACTGTGCTTATCCATGGAGCAGAACTAACGATACTGGAAAAGGAAAAAGAAGAATTGTCCAATGAAATAAATGATGTTACTGCAAAAATGTTAAAGCTCTCTGATGAAAAAGAACATTGGGAAAAGGATAAAATCGTTTTAGAAGAGCAGTTGGAGGAAGTAAGGAAGAGCTAAGCAGGAAGTGGTCAGCAACAGGTACAAACAAACACAGAGGAAGACAAAACTGGGGTAGATGGTATTTTACAAGCATGTCCCAAGTAAGTTTAAAAGAAAGTGAAATCAAAGAATTGAAGGTAGAAATACAGAAGCTGAGAGAAGAAAATGAAATAAAAAATGAGGAAATAAAAACTTTGCAGACAAAGAATCAAGAATTAAGTAATAATAATAAAGGATTAGCAGCTCATGTGACAGGGCAAGCTGCTATGCAAGGTTGAAAACACATGGTATGGGACCAAATTATAAAAGAAGTTGAGAAACTAAGACCATATCTGGATTACATAAGAATCAAAGAAAAGGTGGTCAAAGATGCCTTCGAAAGTTGCAGAGCAGTCAGGGAGAACTTGAATAAAAAGCCAAAAGAAGTAGCCCAGAAAGCAATAACATTTTTAAATAGTCTAACTGAAGCAGACCTGACAACCATGAATATAACGAATAGAATTTCAGTCATCACATGGGCGAGAAGGATCTTGGGGAAATACTCGCATGTTGAGAATATTGAGGCTAAAGCTCGAGAAATACGGGAAGAAGTAGTAAAGTTCAAAAAGCAATTTGAAAAATTAGTAAATAAAGGATTCCCTGCTTTTTGGAATGAAAAGAATGAATTAATTCCTCCTAATGAATATAAGAGATTGTTGTTTGACATAAGGATGGATCACAGAAAGTTCCAGCAGTTGGATCATATGCTTACAGGAAAAATTTTAATGGAGAAAATATCAGAGGATTTTGAAATTTTAAATATGCTAATCTCAACCAGTGGAAATCTTCTTCCTGTTTCTTATGCAGGTCATGTTGAAATGCGAGTCTTGGTAAAGGAAATGACCAACTATGACTTAACCACGGCCGACCAGTGGAATTATGTGGAAAAATATGGAAGGACAAGATATTCTGTCCATTCATAGATGCTTTCAAAACTCTTGCCAAGTGGCGAAAAGATGATATTCAAAATTTTTGCCAAGTGGCAAAAATGATACTTTTATTTTAAATTTGTAATATTATTTGAAGATAATTATCTATTGCTCAAAGACAATTATCTTTTAAGTTAAAGTATTTTTAGTTATTAGTTAGAAGAAGCAGTTATGTCAAGCTTCTTCCAAATTTTGTATAAAAACAATGAGAGTCATTGTTGAAGGGGTTGGAAATTTTTCGAGAGACAGTGTACATTTTGAGGTCTATTTTTTGATAAATAAAGGCAGTACGGTGAAAATACCCATCTTTTGAGACTAGAGATTCATGTGTTGATCAACTTTACAGTCTGTTTTTCCTTTATCTTTACATGTGCATGTTCACTTCCTTTGTTATATCTTCCATTATGTCTTTCTTCTATATTTAAATGAACATTTGAAATAATTCGAGATTCATACTGGTTATGCCTCGCTTTATCGCATTTAAATATTCACTATTTTCTCCAAAATTGACAATGGATTCATCCTAGTTAGATGCCTGTTGTTGATGGAATGTCATTATCTCTTTCTATATCACCTTAAAAAATCAAATTGACTGTAATATGATTGCTATCTTGCCTCTGTGGAAATCTGTTTGGTATAAATCTCTTACTAGCACATTATATATTTGAAACTTTGACTCCATGCCCAACGTTTCTTGTTTTCCTTTTCAACCAGAAAATCCTTTTGATAAATTTTGAGAGAACTTTTATATTTTTCAGTCCTTGTACATGTATTGTGAGAGAGCCCTCTCTGGTGGAAAAATGGCCGAGTTTTCTACCTAAATTTTGGTTTGAAATAGGTTACCTTAGGTGTTATTCTTTTACAACCAGAATAAAATCTAAGTGCTAACAATGAACATAACTTGCTTTTATACATGTTGAAGGTTGGGACTTGTCGAGACAAAGTGAAGACCACAATGGAGGATATTGGTGGAATTTGATTTAGATAATTTTTTTATTGGCTTCTTTTGTTATATTTTCCCATACTACCATTTTGATTTGGCCATTTGAACTTTAGACTATATTGCATATATCTGCATGTTGATATAGATATTGTAGTTGTTTTGGACATTCAAGAACTTTATTTTTGGATTATATATGTACATTGAACTTACATATTGTATATCTTTTTTGGAGCATCTAACTTTCTTTTTGGGTTAATTACATAACTACTTTTGTGTCGTAAATGCTTATAATATGATTTTGCATGATGTTCATTAATGTATGTATTATTAAATGTATGTACAAGACACTATTTTCTTTCATAATGATAGTCAATCTTATATCTAGTTTAATAGTATAGTTCAATTTTGTCAAGATTGAATCTCATTAAATGATCCACAACTTGTATTAAATGGTTCTTGAGTGTTACATAGACAATTTCATCTAGTCTAGTTAGTTTTTTTCACATAATGGTTTTAGGATATTGGTTAAAAGCTCTACAGTATGTAATGTTCAAATCAATCCATGAATTTAGTACACACGTTTTAATGTTTAAAATACACATGTTACATACACATGTTTCGTAAAATATGATCTCATCATTACTATGCTTAAATGGAAAAGATCAAGTTTGTAAATTCATAATGAAGTTTGTTTGGAAGTGTGTTGTAGGTTGTATGTAATAAACTTGCATCTTATATAAATTATTCAAACTTTCAATTTTTAACTAATGTACAATGCATATTTAATATTCGGGTAACACTTTAATAGTTGATGAACTTTATTAGATGTGGCTGAAATCATTGCAAATGGGGATATAACGATTTTTTGTTTTTCAATAATAAGCAAGGATTTCAAGATTGTGAAGCTTATGCTAAATTAGAGAAATGATTTTAGACAACAATTTGATGAATTTTCATCAGTTTGTTGTAAATAACCATTTCTCTAATTTAGCATAAGCTTCACAATCCTGGAATCCTTTTTTGTGATTAAAAATAAAATGATTGTTATATCCATTTTCCGTGATTTCAGTCTATAAATAATTTTTTTCAATTACATATGATCATTTAAACAACTATTAATTGTACATTTGAATGATAAAAAATATAAAACATTGCACAATAAAATAATTAAATGCTAACAATTTTTTTTAATATTTTTTTTAACTACGAGTTTAAACAAGGACAAGACTTTGTCACATTTTTGCAATCAAGTTTTTTCAAATTATATGAGAAGCTATGACTATTAAAGTATATGAGAATCCATGACACACTGTAAAGTATACGAGAATCTATGACTATTATGTGGCATATATTCAAGTAAATGTACTATTAAATACTTGTATGTATACACAATTGACAATTAACACTATACAAATTTCAAATAAACATACATTGTCTTCATATAGAAGTTAAATGTTGACAGCAAATTTTAACAAATTAAAAAATTGGACATCATGTAAAAACACTATTTAACTTAGCTAGGAGCATACCAACTCAACATTTAACAAGGAGCAAGCAAGGACAATACTTTATGTTAAACATTTTTGCAATCAATGTTAATTGACACATTGTAAAGTATATGAGAAGGTAGGATTGTTATATCATATATTCAAGTAAATCTAAGATAATTAAATACATGTACACAATTGATAGTCAACAATATACAAATTTCAAATAAACATACATTTTCTTCATAAATCACCATTTAACTTATATAGAAGATCATACCATATCTACAATTAACTTGTGGAGTAAGCAAGGACAATGTTATATCACATTTTTTCATGAGATCTTTAAACTATTTTTAGCATCAATCAATGTATGTGCAAAATCAAACCTTACAAACCATCTTGATGTATTCATTTTTCACTTGCTAGAAAAATCATTCTAAGAAAAGTGTGCATAACAAATTAGAGACTCATGGAGTAGGAGAAATTTTTTTTAAAGAATGTATATATTCAAGAACCCTTATTTTATGATTTAATTTCTTGAGTCTATAAGTCAACATTAAATAATAATTCACTTGATGAAATAGTGAGTGGAAGGGGATGCCCCAACTAACCCCAAAATGTTTTTTTATGTTGATGTATATGTAACTTCGGAATGTATTTCACATATATGTATATTGTATTCCTATAGAGATGTTATTATTCCTCTATACATAAGTGTCATCATTTATATTGTAAGTGTTGTAACTTATACTTAATGGGTTATTATACCACCTTGTTGGGGTCGGCCCTGTATAAGTCATGTGGGTAAAAGGGTTATTAGACCACCCTATTGGGGGTTGACCATGTGGGTCAAAGGGTTATTAGACCACCCTAGTGGGGGTCGACCCAGTCAGCATTATGTTAAGTGGTTAAGTTGAGGCCGACCTAGTTGAGTAAAGGTAAAGTCAAGTTAGTGTATAAATAGAGAGTCCGTCTCTCTCATTTTACACATTCTATTCTCTCACTCACACTTGGGAGAGTGGCGCACTTGTGGAGGAGGAGGCTCTGCTGCTAGGAGAAGACTATCTCTTGTATTCTGGTTGTATCATTGCTCTATCTATCTCTGAGGAAGTTATTGGGGTTTTTCACCTTTATGGTTTTCCCCAAGTAAACTCCGTGTCTCTTGTGTGCTTGCATTATTATGTCCATGGTTGATATGCTGTAGATTTGTTGTACATGTTATTCTCTCAGTTAAGATCCTAGATCAAATTGAAGTAAATTCTGAAAATTTAACATGGTATCAGAGCTAGCCTGAAAGAAGGCATGATATGGCATGTATGACACTTGTTGCACTTACGATGCTAGGGCTTGATATATCAAAAAATAGTCATCGTAGAAATTTCACTATAAATACATTTTGGCAAAGTTTTAGGATCTGAAACTGTTACAGGTCGACGATAAGATCCACATGTACCTTGTGTCCAAAGTACAACCTCTAATGTGTTGTACTTTGTGATTTATGAGCTGTACAATATAGGGTTTCCGTCTCTTCCAGATCTGAGTCAAAATCAGGTGACCTTGGGAAAAAGGTCATAAATTGGGCTAGGAAGCTTCAAATGAAATTTCACAAAAAGTGACAGGTAGTACACAGCCTGTACTATCGCAAGAAAAGTTTTCAGAGGCTGAATTTAAACCAGTGACACTTGGCATGCTGTACAAGTTCACTCTCCTGTATTATCCAATAAATAGGTCACGTTGCGACACTTGGCATAACTCTCTCTCAGAGAATCCAATTGAGGTCAGACCTATAGATATGGAAAGCTAACAGGTCGGGCTATCTCAGGAAAATTGTTCAAAGGCCGAAGTTGAACCAGTGACATGTGGCAAGCCGTACAATTTCGCTCTCTTGTATTATCCCATAAATAGGTCACGTTGTGACACTTAGCATAACTCTCTCTCGAAGAATCCAATTGAGGTAAGACATGTCGGGATGGAAAGATAACAGGCCAGGCTATCTCAAGAAAATTGTTCAGACCCTGTGGATTGAAAATTTCAGAGTTACACCAGAAACAATCAGGTACATATTTATTTCAAATTAGAATTATTTTTGAGCACCTTCATTCATGGCTTCCGGAATTTAGGGTTTTGGATAAAGCTGGAATTTTTGTAATCGGAGACCACAACTGAATGCTACTCATCAAAATCGAAATTTAGAGACCAATATCAGAATTTTTGGTTGGACAGAAGGCCGGGCTTGATCAGACCCTAGTTTGGGACTTTGATCAGAAAAGTGGAAAATTAGGGCTTCTGCAAAAATGGGAATTTTTGAAATCTGTGACCACAGCTCGAAGTTCCTCATAAAAATATAAGCTTAGAGCTTTGGATCAAACCTTTTGATTGGGAAGAAGAGTGGGATTCATCAAACCCCAGTTCTGGGTCATGTCCAGTGAATTCGGAAGTTTCAAAGGAAAAATTGAGGAGTGAAACTTTGCAGTTTTCAAATTCTGAATATACCAGCTTGATCAGCTCATTAAGGAGCATATTTCTATCCTTTCGGAAGATTGAAATTCAAAGTTTGAATTTTTGGGGTTTCTCTGACAAACCCTAATCCATCTCTAGGTCCACTTCTTGTAAATCAAGTGGATTGGGTTAATCTTAGAAGAAGATGGATTGGTCACCTGCATAAGTGAAGACATTCCTGTTTTAGAGGGAGATGAGGCTAAGGCCTTCCATAAGAAGATTACAAGCAATCTTGACAAATATCCAGATGGAGTTGACCATCCTTCTGCATTCCACAACAGAAAGGTGTAGAAGAAGCTACTTCAGCAGCTCTTGCAAGGAAGCAAAGACTCAGAGGGAGTCCACCCAACAAACAAACAAAGATAAGTATTTTAATTACCATTTCTTACATATTTGTTTGTTTAAATAAAATTGTTCAATGATGTATAGGCTTATGTTCCTAGACTTACGATATGTATTGTGCATATTAGAATGATTTCATTAATGAACAGTATACTACTAATATGCATTTGATGGGTAAGTGGCCTATGGCACTGTACAACATTCCATTGCTACCTATCTAGAATGAAACCTCTTTGCTGACATGTTGGGAGTTGTGCACACTCTTAACAATTTTCTGGTAGAGATTGGAAGGCATCTAGAAAGTTACGGGATATGGATAAATGTTGTATTGAAGCATTGGCTAAAATAATTGCATGACTGTATGACATATTTCTTTATGTGTAAGAATTTGTTCTGAAAACTATGAGATGTTTTCTAGTCATGAAATTTAACTTGTTGTGTAGGAAAGATCGTATACCATCACCTACAAAAGAAGGACTACAACATTTGTTCCGAAAACTATGACATATTTCTTTATGTGTAAGATTTTGTTCTGAAAACTATGAGATGTTTTCTAATCATGAAATTTAACTTGTTGTGTAGGAAAGATCGTATACCATCACCTACAAAAGAAGGACTACAACATTTGTTCAAAGCAACAAAATTATCTATTGAAGATATTGAAGATATTGAAGTTCCCAGGATACGGGAAGAATGCCATGATCCGTCGATCATGAAGAACGATGTTTGGGATGCAGTCCCAAGATCTGAAGGGAAGTTTGTTATGACTTCCATATGGATCTATCAGATCAAGCATGCTATAGATGGAAGCATAAAGAAGTATAAAAGTGATGAAATGGAAGATACACCAGATGGATGTCAAGATTGCTTTCTTGAATGGTGTAGTTGAAGAGGAAGTATATGTGGAGCAGCCACTTGGTTTCAAAATACATGACAGGGATTCATAGGTGTGGCAGAGTGCAGGTGGGATCTTCCTTGGTCAAGGGAAGTACATAGTAGATATCCTGAAGAGATTCGGTTTGATGGATTGCAAGGCCATGGCCACACCTATGGCATTGAATCTGAAGCTTCTATGTGATGCTTCATCTGTGCCGGTTGATGTCTCTATGTATCATCAGATGATTGGGTCCTTGATGTACCTGACGAACACGAGACCATACATTTTCTTTGCGGTGAACACATTGAGCCAGTTCCTAACAGATCCGAGGAGTGTTCACCTGGTTGCTGTAAAGCATGTTCTGAGGTACCTGAATGGTATAGTGTATTATGGACTCAAGTATGAAGTGAATAAAAATTTTAACCTGCAGGGTCATGTTGATTCAGATTGGGCTGGTAGTGCTGCAGATAGGAAGAGCACATCTGGATGTTGCTTCAGTATGAGATCAGGTGTGATCTCTTGGTTCAGCAGGAAGTAGTCCTGCGCAGCACTGAGTATAGTCGAGGCAGATTATGTTGCAGCCTGTTCAACTAGTTGTGAGGTAGTATGGCCTCAGAAGCTACTATCTGAGTTATTTGATCTCCCGTTGGATGCTAGTGGTATCTTTTGTGATAACCAGAGTTGTGTGAAGCTATCCGAGAACCCAGTGTTTCATGATAGGTCGAAACACATAGAGATCAAATATCACTATATCAGGGATATGGTGCAGAAAAGAGTTGTGAAGCTCCTGTACATTGCGATGGACGGGCATATTGCAGATGTGTTGACGAAGCCACTAGCCAGGGTGAAGTTCGAGTACTTCAGGGAGAGGCTTGGTGTTCTTCAGATTGATGAAACTTCTAGGAAGAAGTGATGGACACATTTGCAAAAGCCATTCCAAGCATGTTGGAAGGAGGATCCTTCACATGGATGTGGATGTAAGCACTGGATGATGAGCATCAGGATGATGCTCCAGTTACTGCTCTATATACGCATCATGTTGGATGTTAGATATGATCAGTTGGATCATTTATATATGTACGCATCATGTTGGATGCTGGATATGATCAGTTGGATCATTAATATGTATTTGTATGTACGCATCATGGTGGATACATTGTATGATCAGGTGGATCATGTATGATGATATGTATCAGGTAGATACTTGGTATGCATAAGGTAGATGCATTGTATGATCAAGTGGATCATGTATGGTGATATGTATCATGTATTTGTATTTGTATCAGGTGGATACACTATATGATCAGGTGGATCATGTATGATGATATGTATTAGGTAGATACTTGGTATGCATCAGGTAGATGCATTGTATGATCAGGATGATCATGGATGACGAGCTTCAGGATGTTGCTCCAGATGACATGCAGTAGGATGTTGCAGTGATGATTATCAGGATGATCATGTGTACATCAGGATGATGTATGGTGAGTATTAGGTTGATACTCTGTGGCCGTGGAACAGGTTGTGCAGATAAGCATGTAATTTGTGCTCTGGGAGATTTGCAGATAGTCTTTTGAGGTTTTGCCTATGGCATGTAATTTGTACCCTGGGATATCTGGAAAATGCTCTTTCGAGGTTTTGCTTGGGAGGACATATAATTTGTGCCCTGGGAGATCTACAGATAGTCTTTCGAGGTTTTTCCTATTGCATGTAATTTGTGCCTTGGGATATCTGGCATATGCTCTTTCAAGGTTTTATCCTATGGCATGTAATTTGTGCCCTGGGAGATTCGATAGGTTGAGCCTTGTGCTCGTAATCAGTCCTGGGATGCTCTTTCGAGGTTTTGTGGTGACCACATGTAATTTGTGCCCTGGGAGATCCGATAGGTTGAGCCTTGTGCTCGTAATCAGTCCTGGGATGCTCTTTCGAGGTTTTGTGGTGACCACATGTAATTTGTGCCCTGGGAGATCCGATAGGTTGAGCCTTGTGCTCTTAATCAGTCTTGGGATTCTCTTTCAAGGTTTTGTGGTGGGGTCACATGCAATAAGTCCTGGAGATCTAGACAGGATGAAAAAGGCCTCAGATGATCTTTAGGGTTCTTGCTAGTCAAGAGACTCTTTTAAGGTTTTGTGATGCACGTAATAAGTCCTGAGATTTCCATAGTATGGCCAGTGATGATGAAGACTTGCAGGTGGTGGGCCTACATCCAGTATGAAAAAGGACTGGCTTTGTAGAAATTCCTATGATGAGTAGATTCAGAGATTGATTGAGATCACAGCAGCAGTGATGATGATGATGACTCGATGACTATTATCCAGTGACGATGATCCATAGAAGATGACTTGTTCTAGAAGACCTATGTCGAGAAATACCTTCCTAGTTAAGAGGTAGTGTTGATGTATATGTAACTTCGGAATGTATTTCACATATATGTATATTGTATTCCTATAGAGATGTTATTATTCCTCTATACAGAAGTGTCGTCATTTATATTGTAAGTGTCGTAACTTATACTTGATGGGTTATTAGACCACCTTGTTGGGGTTGGCCCTGTATAAGTCATGTGGGTCAAAGGGTTATTAGACCACCCTATTGGGGGTCGGCCATGTGGGTCAAAGTGTTATTAGACCACCCTAGTGGGGGTTGGCCTAGTCAACATTATGTTAAGTGGTTAAGTTGAGGCCGACCTAGTTGAGTAAAGGTAAAGTCAAGTTAGTGTATAAATAGAGAGTGTGTCTCTCTCATTTTACACATTCTATTCTCTCACTCACACTTGGGAGAGTGGCGCACTTGTGGATGAGGAGGCTCTGCTGCTAGGAGAAGACTATCTCTTGTATTCTGGTTGTATAATTGCTCTATCTATCTCTGAGGAAGTTATTGGGGTTTTTCACCTTTATGGTTTTCCCCAAGTAAACTCTGTGTCTCTTGTGTGCTTGCATTATTGTGTCCATGGTTGATATGCTATAGATTTTCTGTACATGTTTTTCTCTCAGTTAAGATCCTAGATCAGATTGAAGTAAATTCTGAAAATTTAACATTTTATCCCTCAACGCCCCCTTGCAAAGATTGTAGGTTGAGTGTTTGAAAGATGATGTTATAGGAAATAACTCTTTGCTTTAGGTTTGGTCTTATAATGCTGCAACAACTTTGTGGTGTAACTATCAACTCCAACTGCACGGGACATGTGCTCTTCTCGAGAGTATGAAAACCTTTTACAATCGTTTGGGTACCTATAGAACTACACACACATCTAACAACAAAGACATCAAAGCATCCTGGAGGTAGACACTTTTGTCCTACCTTGTTCAAGGAAGATAAAAAAATGTTTGATCAATACAAATATAATAATGATAGAATAAAATATATCCAATATGTACATGTGTAATGCCGAAGATGGATAGAGTTTGAAAGCTTGCTTAAGAACATCGCAATGGAAGGTCGTCCTCAATTATTCGTTCATGGTCATATTTGGACAATTTTCATTTTTTAGTTTTTAATTTTTTTTCGATAGAACTTGTATTAATTTATTCAAGATGCACATACGAAATGACTATATTGACAGCATATGACATCAGGTTTGTAATCTTGAAAGTAAATATAATTTTCAGCCATGTGGGTTTGTTGAAAAAATAACCTTTTAATATGATGGATCATCTCTCATATGTAAATCCTTTGTCATCGTATTCCTCTAATAACTTCAGGGTACCCGCACGAATCTAGTACCCAAAAAGGACGCAATAGAAGCGCGCGAGCAGAAAAAAACAAGGACGTGCATGCACATTCAAACACGCGTATGTGCCCCTTCTTTGGCATTGCCGAATGTACACGTTGTTGAGTCGATGTGGAAAAAATTTGCGTGCACGTGTTAATAGCACATGCCCGCACATATGCGCGCATGCGTTATTAATGCGTGCGCATTCCTGTTTTTTTATAAAAAAAAAATAGAGCACGAGTTTGTTATTGTTTAACAACCCCGCGAGGGCAAACCGGCCAAACAAACACCTCGCGAGCACGTTGTGGAGCACCCAAAGCCTCCTACTCAGTATCAATATCATCCTCCACTACCTTGCCAGCATTGCCTCCAGGTAGGTGCTCAATGAATCATGTTTTTGTTGTTTTTTTAAAAATTTTTTCCATTGCAATTTTAAATTTAAAAAAAAAATTACAATCAATTGGAAAACAACAAATTTTCATTGCAGATCCAAAACACCTAAGAAAATGACAAACACACCACAACCATCAGAGGAAACCAATGAAATTGAACCATAAGGAGATAACATCAACATTGGAATGGATAATGAACTTGGTGATGAACCATCTAAAAACTCCGAGGATCAATTACACCAAGATTTAAATGAATTAAGGGTATTAAGTGATGGATTGAAGAGCACCAAGGAACCCTCTCGGGTTTCCTTGGCTTCATCATTGCAAAACATCATTGAATCCATCAACATTTCCCACAGTGAGATCACAAATTTGAGCCAATACAAGGCTCAAATGAGGGAGCACTATTCCACTGAGAGATCCAAAGAACAAATTAAAGACCTCAACATCACCAAAGCATAGTTGTACAACAAATTCATAGTTCCCACGACAAGACAACCTCTAGATGTGAGGAAGAGACGGGTTTGTATGGACTGGTATATTTACCAGCCATGGAGAGATAACTGGAGAAAGATATGGTTTATGGTGTTTGACAGCCCCCCATGCAATAATTTGGAGGTCCCACAGTACTTTATTAGGAAATTGTGGGATGAGTTTGAGCTAGGATACCATGTCAATTATTTTGACATCACTGAGTTTTAGGGTGTTGGTCTTGGCTTTGCCCAAGATCGACCTCAAACCTGCCGCAACCCACACAGAGGACCTCCTGCATCCAGGAGAGAACCAAACCCCACTCAGCCACCTGGGTTTGTTAGTGGCCTAGATGAGATTGATGACTCAGTTAGACATGCCACACGTAATTTGCTTAGACATACCACATTTGTGGCTATGTATTCACAGATTTGGGAGGACATCAACGAGACACACACAACTGCACGGTCTATGGGTGGTGGCCGGGACATGCTAGGTACAGGTGGAACCCAGGCAAGGCCATCTATTTTGACTGGAACAACGACACATCGCTGTTCTCACTGTGGTGATTCTTGCCATGGTCCTATGCAACAACATGCCACAGAGAGCTACATGGACTAGGTTAGCCATTGTTTTATTTAATGTTCAAGTATTAATTGTATTTTATTTGATATCGCATTTTTTAATATATTTAACTTTGAATTACACATTGTTGACTTTATTTGTTTTAATGTACAGTTATTCAGGGTCGAGTCTACATCCTCTAGGTGGGAGGACATCGGTTCCTTTGACCTAGACCGAGCCATGGTAGCAACAGAGGAGATTGCAACACCATACACAAATGTAACTTCTTTACCAAATAATTAGATCCATTTACAAGTAATTTTTGTTCAGTAATTACAAATTAATTAGCACTGAGTAACCATTTTTTATATTATCATCGTTTAAAACTAAAACTAAAATGAATAATTCTCACAAAACATGTCTATCATATTATCATCGGATTTTACAGTTGTGTTTATCATATTGTCTAAATGATTTGAGAGCTATAAATTCATATAATCCAACCAAACAAAAATGAAACCTTATAAAACATGAAAACCTAAGAAAACTAGACTTGTGTTCATGTTCACTTTAGGCATCCTTTGCTTCTCCATTTTCAACTTCTTTCATTTATGATGCTACTTGTACTTATGATTGAGGATGTCAATGCTCTTATTCTCTCACTCTCTCACTTTCCCCCCTCTCTCTCACTCTCTCACTTTACCTCTCTCTCTCTCTCTCTCTCTCCTTCTCTATCTCCCCCATACCTCCATCTCATTCTATTCCTCTATCTATCAATCTCTCCCACAAATATCTCCATCTCCCTCCCTCCTTAAGTCTCTCTCTCTCTCACCCTCTTTACATCTCTCTCTCTCTCTCTCTCAACCTCTACCTCACTCACTCTCTCTCCCCCTTGAGCTATCACTCTTCCCCACCTTGTCCTCTCTCTCTCTTTCTCTCCATGTATAAGTCCCTCCCTCTTTGCCTCTTACTTAGTCACTCTCTCCCCCCCCTGGACCTATCACTTCACCATCCCTTGAACTCATTCTCTTTATCCATTTACAAGTCTCTCCCTCTCCTCCCCCCCTCCAAAGATACATCCAAGAGTGCACATGTGCATTAAAAACATGTTCAATTCTACTCTATTGATCATGTCAAAGGCCCCAACTCCATAAGGCCTAGAAAATAGTGCCATGAATACCCCTATGAATCCATGGGTGGTGCTTTGAGGAATTGTTCATGTATTTGGATTCCTCAAAAATAATTTTAGGGCTAAAGGCATGGTTCATTGACCATGTAGAAGGCCCTAATCCTACATCACCTAGATACATGGTGCCATGGATACCCCTACAAAGTCATGGATGGTGCTTTGAGCGATTATTTATGGATTTGAATGCCTTAAGGGTTTCTTTAGGGCCAAAGGTATGGTATTCTTCCCTTTAAAGTCATTCCCAGATCCCTAAGGCACATACATACTAATCGAAACCACCTAATTACATTGACATCCTCAATCATAAGCCAATGTTACTTGGCCAATGATGAGAGAAATTTCCATCATCAATTTGCTCCTATAGATGACATTGTCATCATTCTATCCATCAACAATATGTCCATAAGATGATCATCTTCATTCTATTTAATAACATGTTCTCATTCTGTCCCCAAACTTATCTTCATTTTTCCATTGTCATGTTGTCATTAATCTACCACTGCTGCTACCTTAGTGAAGCCCTAGAGATAAGAATTAGTTTACTGTTGCACCATTGCTCCTCTTGTTGTTGCTACTTCACCGAACCTTTCTTATTCATCCTGACCCCCGTATTGGTCTTGTATTATGCACACAATGGTCTCATGTAAATTCCCGTAGGCCCTTATTAATATGCCCACAATACACCACAAATTCCCGTAGTGGATACTTCAAGGAATGCCCATAGGGTCCTCTTGATTATGCCCACAATTGGGGCTTTGAAATGCCCGCAAGGGGCCTTCCAAATGCCTGCACATCTTCCTTGTCCACCTCATCATCTTGTCTATGTTCTCTAAGCTTATGTTTTCCAATTCATCTTCCTCCATGTCACCAAGTTATCAATCCTTCTTGTCATCAAGCATGTCCTCCTTGTCATGTTCCATGTCATCAAACACCATGCTTGACAAGTCATCAAGCTTGATTGCTTGTAACTTGTCTTTGTCTTGTCCTTAGATTTCCATGTCCTTCTTCCATGCTTATCATAAACAGTTGTCATGCTTGCCATGTTTGTCATACTTGTCGCCTTTGCCATTCCTCAAGCCATGTCACCATCTCCATTGTGCTTTCCATAATGTGTATGCTCCATGTTCTTAAGTCTCCCATGTATTTGTGGGTCAAAGGACATGATCCCCACAACCATGTTCTTTACAAAGTCTTGAACAAATGGACTGCACCAATACAATAAAATTTTTATATAATATCCAGATCCCATCAAACCACTATCATATAACTTGAATCTAAATTAATTGCAGTCATGTACAAAGTAAAAATATGTACACAAAATAAAATATTTACAAAATACCAAAAATCTGTACAAAGTAAAAATTACATGGCAAAATTTCTAAAATACAAATCAAATTTACAAAAGACAAAAAAATGCATTGAGAATTACAAAAGACAATATATTACAATTACAAGAAGGACAAAATGTATTAAAATATTAAAGAAAAGACATAATGTATTGAAAAACAAAATGGAATATATATATATATATATATATATATATATTTCCAAATGGAAAAATATCTTTATTCTTATCGAATAAACACGAATTGCCCATTAGGAGCTTACATCATAGAGTTTAACCATCAAAGATACATATACAAAACTGCTCATTAGAGAGCATGCATCATAGTATCTTACCTTCCAAACTACATATCCTTACAAAATCCTATACAGTTTTAATTAAACTTTAGCATAAAATGTTCTTCTAACTGATCATTCCTTCACCCCTCAACCTCGGTTAGACCTGGAGGAAGAGAGAGAGATATTTTGGATAACTTATCAGTTTCCATGTTCAGTTCTCTATAAATGTGTATAAAGGAAATATTTTCAAAGGTATCTATATGTTCTTTGATTGATTTCAGTAAATGTTGAATATGAGGAGCCTTTATCTGAATATTGCCATTGGCCCAATCTATTATCATTTTGGAGTCTCAAAATAGTTGTATAAATTTCACTTGTTTGAGTAAGGACAACCTTAGAACTTCCCATAATCATGAAAGTTCTTCTTTTTTATTTGAAGCTCGACCTGGAGCAAATTTTATGAAAAATGTTTTGTCTTCTATTAAATGCAACACTCCTCACCTCCAAGCAATGGCTTGCCCCCACGGGATTTTTTTTTGATCGATGGGCTCTTTAGGATTCTATAGGGGATTGAACTGAGTTCAGATTGGTGTTCCATAACTTTATGCAAAAGAATAGTTACCATTATATCTGATGGGATCTAGGAATTGTGAAAAACTTCCTTATTCCTTGCTTTCCAAATGCTGTAAACAATAGAGAAGGGAAAGATTCATAGCTATGTACCCTGAAATCTTTCCACCATACAGAGACTCGTTGTTCCAGTGATGACTCGGAGCTGGGATTCATTCTGAAGTTTAGTCTGTCGGTAGTCTTCTCCCAGACATACCCTACATAATGACAAATAATGAATAAGTGAGAAGACGTTTCATCTACAGAATTGCACAATACGCACATGACATCCAGTCCTTGAAAACCTCACTTCTTTAGATTTTCCCAAGTTAATAAATTGTTGCTTAAAGCCAACCATATAGTGATAATTGTTTTCAGAGGGCTAGTGATTGTCCAAATTTTTTTCCACCACCAACATTGTTCTCCTGTCACCAGAGGAACTGTGTTTGCCTCATAACTAAGTTTTGCTTAGAATCTTCCATCTTTCCCATTTTTAGACCAGATCAATTTATCAGGTTCATCCTCTTCCAGAAGGATGAAGCAATTTACTAGTTTATTTACATAATGGTTCCAGGATTCCACTTGATCTTGTGCTAAGCCCGAATCCTGTGCCGATTTCCAGTCGTTTCTCCCTCTTTCCTACGGATGTTGTGCTTGGGCATCCGCCAGCATAGCAATTTTCTTTTCTCTTAAATGTGACGACATGTGATATGGGAGTTTGTAGTCCTTTCCTACAACTGCGCACGGTTCCTCTCATAGCCGAATTTGTTTTCTGTGATCGATCCTCCAGAAAGCCTAGTTTTTGACAAGGGGAAATACAGAGCAAGGGCCTTCCACCCAATGGATACATTATTATGACTTTTTTGGGGTTGTCTAAACCATTCCTCAATAGAGGATGTTAGATAGTACTTGAAAATCAAAGTCCTCCCCCATAGGGAGTTGGGAAATTCTTCCAACCTCCAAAGCGATTTAGTTGCCAAAGATTTGTAGAAAAGGTCTGGATTTTTTATTCCCCACCCTCCCGTATACTTGGGAAGAGTTATAGTAGACCATTTGACGAGTGGAATGTCCTCTGCTTGTTTTCTCGCCGTCCAAAGGAAGGAAAAACATTTTTTCCTAATTTTGACCAAGACACCCTTTTGGATGTATTCTATCGATGCCTAGTAGACCAGAATGCTTTGAAGAACTGCTTTAAGGAGAACTGATTGGGGATCATGTTTATTTGAGAGTGAAACCAAGGAAAATTTCCCTAAAGTTGGGGATTTGTGCCAAGCTGGAACCAAGATATTGTGGGCCATTTCAAGTCCTTGATAGGATAGGACCAGTTGCATATAGAATTTCATTGCCTGCTAAAATGAGAGCTCATAATTTTTTCCATGTTTCCTTGCTTAATAATTTGAACCTAATCACATGATTGATTAGAATGTAATACAGGTGGAACCTGAGGGAGAGTTCCAAGTGGAGCCTATGCACATCCTCTACAAGAAGGTCACATTGCTCCATAATCGAGCCATCAGAAAGGTAAGCGTGCAATGGAAGCACCATAATCCCGATGAGGCTACATGGGAGCTAGAGGATGCCATGAGAGAGGCATTCCCATTTTTGTTCATTTTTTAGAACAATAAGGACAGTGTTGTTCTAAGGGGGAGGGGAATGTAAATTACCCCCATTTTGACCCCTAGGATATATTGGATTTTAATGAAAATATTGTATACATGCGATGTATGCTTTCCTAGCATGGAGATCAAGGCCAAGGCCCCGCTAGTGGATGCTCAGTTCTTTTTAAAAGGAAAATAATTTTATATTAAGTTATCCATGTGCTATTAAGCCATGGAACGTTATAAAATGATGTAAATATTAATATTGCAATAAAATACCAAAAACTGGCTACTATGGAAGCAACTAATAAGAGGGGGCCATGTGTATCCACTAAGGAGAGGTGAGGGGGTTGTGGGATTGAACCCCATACTTTCAAATCTCATCTTGAGAACCCATTTGACTTTCCTTGCTGACAATTAATTCTATTGTAAGGAAGTAGTTGAGGAAATCAGTCCATGGATTCAATGGAGCATGGACAATCTAGAAATTCGTATGGCAGAGTATGGGCTCTGTTTCCTTGACCCACAAGTCACTCTACCTTATGGGAATAAGTTTTCCCTCATTCCCATCCCATTGTTGAACATATAAGCATCAGTTTTTCATACATTACACATTCCCAACAGTGAGAAAAACCAGAAATCGCAACCCATAATTAAGCCATGTTTTGAGGTGCTAAAAATGCCCAAAAAATTGTGTGGACAATGAAATCCAATGGGGAATCCATAGACTTGAATCTTGGGGCAAATTTGAGAGTGTTATATGCCCAAAAATCTATAGGAAAACCCAGATTTGATAGCCCAAAAATCCAATTACGAGACAGAGTCATTTGGCCATAGAATTGAGAAAATCCATGCATGAATGACAGAGAAGAAGATAGAACAAAGGTTGGAATTTCTTGAAAAACCTAGTGAAGGCTAGAATCTCAAAGATTTAGCATCCTGGACCTTTCTATTCCCACCCTGAAGAGCACTGGAGAGAAGGGGTTCTTGAGGGATTGTGTAGCAGAGAAGGGGACCTTCCTTGTGTTGGGTGTGATAGGTATTGTGGGTTCCAAGGTTTTTTAGTTTAGTTTGAGATGCATATAGCTCTGTGGTTGAGCCCATTGGCTTAGAATCCTTCTCCCTTGTCTCTTTTCATCCTTGATAAACCCAACTATGTGCTAGCTGTTGATGTATATGTAACTTCGAAATGTATTTCACATATATGTATATTGTATTCCTATAGAGATGGTATTATTCCTCTATAAGGAAGTGTCATCATTTATATTGTAAGTGTCGTAACTTATACTTGATGGGTTATTAGACCACCTTATTTGGGGTCGGCCCTGTATAAGTCATGTGGGTCAAAGGGTTATTAGACCACCCTATTGGGGGTCGGCCATGTGGGTCAAAGGGTTATTAGACCACCCTATTGGGGGTCGGCCCACTCAGCATTATGTTATGTGGTTAAGTTCGAGCCTACATGAGTTAGGTAAAAAGGCAAGTCAAGTCAAGTATAAATAGAGTGCAGGAGGCACTCTATTTTCTCACTCACTTCTCACACATGCACTCAAGGAGGAGTGGCACACTTATGGAGGAGGAGGATCTGCTGCTAGGTTATGGCTATCTCTCTTGGTTGGTTGTATCATTGCTCTATCTATCTCTGAGGAAGTTATTGGGGTTTTTCACCTTTATGGTTTTCCCCAAGTAAATCTTTGTGTCTCTTGTGTGCTTGCATTATTGTCTCCATGATTGATATGCTGTAGATATGCTGTACATGTTGTTCTCTCAGTTAATATCCTAGATCATATTGAAGTAAATTCAGAAAATTTAACATGGTATCAGAGCTAGCCTGAAAGAAGGCATGATATGGCATGTATGACACTTGTTGCACTTACGATGCTAGGGCTTGATATAGCAAAAACCAGTCATCGTAGAACTTTCGCTATAAATCCGTTTTGGCGAAGTTTTCGGATCTGAAATTGTTACAGGCCGAATCTAAGATCTCCAGGTATCTTGTGTCCAAAGGACAACCTCTAATTCGTTGTACTTTGTGATTTATGATCTATACAATATAGGGTTTCTGCCTCTTCTAGATCTGAGTCAAAATCAGGTGACCTTGGGAAAAAGGTCATATCTTGGGCTAGGAAGCTCCAAATGAAATTTCGTAAAAAGTGACAGGTAGTACACAGTCTGTACTATCTCAGAAAACGTTTTCAGAGGCCGAAGTTGAATCAGTGACACGTGGCACACCGTACAAGTTAGCTCTCCTGTGCATAACTCTCTCTCAGAGAGTCCAATTGAGGTCAGACCTGTCAGGATGGAAAGGTAACAGGACGAGCTATCTCAGAAAACGTTTTTAGAGGCCGAAGTTAAAATAGTGACACGTGGCACGCCATACAAGTTCACTCTCCGGTTTTATCCCAAAACAGGTCACGTTGCGACATTTGGCATAACTCTCTCTCAGAGAATCCAATTGAGGTCAGACCTGTCAGGATGGAAAGATAACAGGTCAGGCTATCTCAAGAAACTTTTTCAGAACCTGTAGATCAAAAATTTCGGAGTTACACCAGAAACAATCAGGTACATATTTCTGTCAAAACAGAATTATTTTTTGATACCTTCATTCATGGCTTCCGGAATTTAGGGCTTTGGAGAAAGTTGGAATTTTTGTAATCGGAGACCACGGCTGGATGCTACTCATCAAAATAGAAATTTAGAGACCAAGATCAGAATTTTTGGTTGGGCAGAAGGCCGGGCTTGATTAGACCCTAGTTCGGGACTTTGATCAGAAAAGTGGAAAATTAGGGCTTCTGTAAAAATGGGAATTTTTGAAATCTGTGACCACGGCTGGAAGCTCCTCAGAAAAATAGAATCTTAGAGCTTTGGATCAAACCTTTTGATGGGGTAAAAGAGTGGGCTTCATCAAACCCCAGTTCAGGGTCACGTCCAGTGAATCCGGAAGTTTCAAAGGCAAAATTGAGGAGTGAAACTTTGCAGTTTTCAAATTCTGAATATACCAGTTTGATCAGCTCATCAAGGCGCATATTTCTATCCTTTCGAAATTTTGAAATTCAAAGTTTGAATTTTTGAGGTTTCTCTGACAAACCCATATCTAGCTCCAGGTCCAGTTCTTGCAAATCAAGTGGATTGGGTTAATCCTAGAAGAAGATGGATTGATCATTTGCATGAGTGAAGAAGTTCCTGTTTCAGAGGGAGATGAGGCTAAGGCCTTACATAAGAAGATTACAAGCGATCTCGACAGGTATGACTCATCGAGGTATGTTTCGATATTTGTCCATGATTAAGTTTATGGTATGTTTGTCTTCATGTTATTACGGTTAGTACAATTTTGATTTTAGATTTGTCGTATAACCTTAACAAAATTATGAATGCATGATAGAGGATATTCACTGGTTAGGGTGTTGACACTTATGATTGTACTAATGCATTATGGTGTTGTATGAGGTTTATGTTGTATACTAACATGAAAGGTACACCAATAAAGACAAATCATGTTCTGGTCCAGGAACATATGATCATGATAACATGAGGACAAAGATTCATCCATTGTCATGGATCTCATAGAAGATCCATTTACGAGGTATGTATAACTTGTTTATACAATGGTTAACGTATGAGACATGCAGGTTACTAGCACAAGTCACTGAAGAGAAACAAAAGACATTATACGGGTATGTTAGACATAAATAGCTAGCATGCTAATCCATGTATGTTTTTCTTATATCAAGCTAGAATCCTACCTTGTGTTAGTATCTTATACTATTGTTGATAATGATTATTCCTGAAGAGTCATAAGTTTGAATCATCATGGTTTTATGCATATTATATCTCTTATCTTGATTGATGATTCAACTAACCTGAAGAGTCATAGGTTTGAGTAATTACAGGTTTAGACATGTTATGATTTGACTAACCATAAGAATCCTACATAAACCTTGAATGCTAATGCTTATTATTTCTATTTGAAATGATCATAACTATACATGCTTGAGTTTATTGTGTTTTAATAGTATACTAATGAATGTATGATTTTATATGAGATCACAAGGATAACACATTCATGATACTAATAAGCATGCATAGGGACCAAGGATGAATATGAGTTCAAGAACAGGTAATCCAGGAAGCAAAGATCAAGAGGGAGTACACTCCAGTGGTTTATGCAAGGATGCAGACATTCAGAGGGAGTTGACCATCTCTCTACATCCCACAACAGAAAGGTGTAGAAGAAGCTACTTCAGATTAGGACTCCAGCAGCTCCTGCAAGGAAGCGAAGACTCAGAGGGAGTCCACCCAACGAACAAACAAAGATAAGTATTTGAATTGTCATTTCTTAAATAATACAGTTCAATAATGTATATACTGGTGTTCCTAGAATTAGGTTGTGTATTATGCATATTAGAATAATTGCATTGATGAACAGTATACTCCTAATATGCATGGGTAAGTGGCCTATGGCACTGTACAACATTCCATTGCTACTTATCTAGAATGAAACCGCTTTGCTGACATGTTGGGAGTTGTGCACACTCTTAACAATGTTCTGGTAGAGATTGGAAGGCATCTAGAAAGTTACGGAATATGGATAAATGTTGTATTGAAGCATTGGCTAAGATAATTGCATGACTGTATGACATATTTCTTTATGTGTAAGAATTTGTTCTGAAAATTATGAGATGTTTCTAATCATACAATTTAACCTGTTTTGTAGGAAAGACCGTGTATCTTCACCTACAAAAGGACTACAACATTTGTTCCAGCAACAAAGATATCTATTGAAGATATTGAAGTTCTCAGGATCTGGGATGAAGAAATGAAATGCCATGATCCGTCGATCATGAAAAATGATGTTTGGGATGTAATCCCAAAGACATGAAGGGAAGTTTGCTATGACTTCCAAATGGAACTATCAGATCAAGCATGTTGCAGATGGCAGCATAGAGAAATATAAAAGTGATGAAATAGAAGATACACCAGATGGATTCAAGACAGCTTCCTTGAATGGTGTAGATGAAGAAGAAGTGTATGTGGAGCAGCCACTTGGTTCTGAGACACATGATAGGAAATCATATATGTGCAGAACTTGGTATGGTGAAGATAGATTGATTGCCGACACGCAGCGGAAGCTTACTACCGAGTTCGAGATGAAGAACTTGGGGATGATGCACTATTTTTTTGGCATGGAGGTGTGGCAGAGTGATGGAATCTTCCTTGGACAAGGGAAGTATGCAGTAGAGATCCTGAAGAGGTTCAGGATGATGGATTGCAAGGCCATGGCCACACCTATGGCATCGAATCTGAAGCTTCTATGTGATGCTTCATCTGAGCCGGTTGATGTCTCTTTGTATCGTCAGATGATTGGGTCCTTGATGTACCTGACGAACAAAAGACCAGACATTTGCTTTGCTGTGAACACATTGAGCCAGTTCCTGACGGATCCGAGGAGTGTTCACCTGGTTGCTGTAAAGCATGTTCTGAGGTACCTGAAGGGTACAGTGGATTATGGGCTCAGGTATGAGGCGAATCAAAATTTTAACCTACAGGGTTATGTTGATTCAGATTGGGCTGGCAGTGCTGCAGACAGGAAGAGCACATCTGGGTGCTGCTTCAGTATGGGATCAGGTGTGATCTCTTGGTTTAGCAGGAAGCAGTCCTGCGTAGCACTAAGTATAGCTGAGGCAGAGTATGTTGCAGCCTGTTCAGCTAGTTGTGAGGCAGTATGGCTACGAAAGCTATTGTCTGAGTTATTTGATCTCCTGTTGGATGCTACTGGTATCTTCTGTGATAACCAGAGTTGTGTGAAGCTGTCCGAGAACCCAGTGTTTCATGACAGGTCGAAACACATAGAGATCAAATATCACTATATCAGGGATATGGTGCAGAGAGGAGCTGTGAAGCTCCTGTATGTTGCGACGGACGAGCAGATTGCAGATGTACTGACAAAGCCGCTAGCCAGAGTGAAGTTCGAGTACTTCGGAGAGAGGCTTGGCATTCTTCAGATCGAGGACACTTCGAGGAAGAAGTGATGGACACATTTGCTGAAGCCATTCCAAGCATGCTGGAAGGAGGATCCTTCACATGGCTGTGGATGTAAGCGCTGGATGATGAGCATCAGGATGATGTTCTGGTTTCTGCTTGATATGATCAGTTGGATCATTTTTGTATGTATGTACGCATCATGTTGGATGCTGGATATGATCAGTTGAATCATTTATGTATGTATGTACGCATCATGTTGGATGCTGGATATGATCAGTTGGATCATTTTATGTATGTATGTATGCATCATGTTGGATGCTTGGACCATGTATCTGTATATGTATCAGGTGGATACATTGTATGATCAGGTGGATCATGTATGGTGATATGTATCATGTATTTGTATTTGTATCAGTTGGATACTTTGATGATCAGGAGGATCATGTATGATGATATGTATCAGGTAGATACTTGGTATGCATCAGGTAGATGCATTGATGATCAGGATGATCATAGATGACGAGCTTCAGGATGTTTCTCCAGATGACATGCAGCAGGATGTTGCATTGATGATCAGGATGATCATAGATGATGAGCTTCAGGATGTTGCTCCAGATGACATGCAGCAGGATGTTGCAGTGATGATCAGGATGATCATAGATGACGAGCTTCAGGATGTTGCTCCAGATGACATGCAGCAGGATGTTGCAGTGATGATCAGGATGATCATAGATGACGAGCTTCAGGATGTTGCTCCAGATGACATGCAGCAGGATGTTGCAGTGATGATCAGGATGATCATAGATGACGAGCTTCAGGATGTTGCTCCAGATGACATGCAGCAGGATGTTGCAGTAATGGTCAAGATGATCATAGATGACGAGCTTCAGGATGTTGCTCCAGATAAAATGCAGCAGGACGTTGCAGTGATGATGATCAGGATGATCATGGATACATCAGGATGATGTATGGTGAGTATCAGTTTGACACTCTGTGGCCGTGGATCAGGTTGTGCTGATAAGCATGTAATTTGTGCCCTGGGAGATTTGCAGATGGTCTTTCGAGGTTTTGCCTATGGCATGTAATCTGTGCCCTGGGACATCTGGCAAATGCTCTTTCGAGGTTTTGCTTGGGAGGACATATAATCTGTGCCCTGGGAGATCTGCAGATAGTCTTTCGAGGTTTTGCCTATGGCATGTAATTTGTGCCCTGGGATATCTGGCAGATGCTCTTTCGAGGTTTTGTCCTATGGCATGTAATTTGTGCCCTGGGAGATCCGATAGGTTGGGCTGTGTGCCCGTAATCAGTCCTTGGATGCTCTTGCGAGGTTTTTCCATGACCACATGTAATTTGTGCCCTGGGAGATCCGATAGGTTGGGCTGTGTGTCCGTAATCAGTCCTGGGATGCTCTTGCGAGGTTTTGTGGTGACCACATGTAATTTGTGCCCTGGGAGATCCGATAGGTTGAGCCTTGTGCTCGTAATCAGTCCTGGGATTCTCTTTCGAGGTTTTGTGGTGAGGTCACATATAATTTGTGCCCTGGGAGATCCTATAGGTAGAGCTGTGTGCTCGTAACATCCTGGGATGCTCTTTCGAGGTTTTGTGACGCACGTAAAAGTCCTGAGGATTCCACAGTATGGCCAGTGATGACGAAGACCTGCAGGTGGTGGGCCTACATCCAGTATGAAAAAGGACTGGCTCTGTAGAACTTCCTATGACGAGTAGATTCAAAGATTGATTGAGATAGCAGCAGCAGTGACGATGATCCAGAGAAGATGACTTGTGCTAGAAGAACTGTGCTGAGAAATACCTTCCTAGTTAAGAGGGAGTGTTGATGTATATGTAACTTCAGAATGTATTTCACATATATGTATATTGTATTCCTATAGAGATGGTATTATTCCTCTATAAGGAAGTGTCATCATTTATATTGTAAGTGTCGTAACTTATACTTGATGGGTTATTAGACCACCTTATTTGGGGTCGGCCCTGTATAAGTCATGTGGGTCAAAGGGTTATTAGACCACCCTATTGGGGGTCGGCCATGTGGGTCAAAGGGTTATTAGACCACCCTATTGGGGGTCGGCCCACTCAGCATTATGTTATGTGGTTAAGTTCGAGCCTACATGAGTTAGGTAAAAAGGCAAGTCAAGTCAAGTATAAATAGAGTGCAGGAGGCACTCTATTTTCTCACTCACTTCTCACACATGCACTCAAGGAGGAGTGGCGCACTTATGGAGGAGGAGGATCTGCTGCTAGGTTATGGCTATCTCTCTTGGTTGGTTGTATCATTGCTCTATCTATCTCTGAGGAAGTTATTGGGGTTTTTCACCTTTATGGTTTTCCCCAAGTAAATCTTTGTGTCTCTTGTGTGCTTGCATTATTGTCTCCATGATTGATATGCTGTAGATATGCTGTACATGTTGTTCTCTCAGTTAAGATCCTAGATCATATTGAAGTAAATTCAGAAAATTTAACACTAGCTTAGCATGGTTGTTCGTGTGAAACCATGGTTGTGAGTGAGCCTATTTAGTTTCTCGTTAGTGGATACATAGCCCAGCTCGGGGGTGGTCTCTCGGCTGAAAGAATATAGGATAAACAAAGACCTATGGTTGGGTGGAACATTTCTCTCACATATCCATTTGCTTGGACGACTTCCTTAAAAAATAAGTGCTCTCTGTGGTACTAAATTATGCCAATTCCTATGTTATGATTATCTTTTATTTCAATTCAATTTGAATGAAATGATCACATGTAATTAATTAGTAGGAAGCCTATGTATAAGCTTGAATATGAGGTTGGTTCATATCTGATTGTTTCATCATTTTGCTTGTGTTAAATATGTTGTTAGTATTGCATGTTGTAGATGCATTAATCAGATTTAGTTCCCTTGTGTAATTTTAATTATGCATTTTATTAAATTGTAAATGTCATCATATGGGCTTAGGGGAAGAATTAGACACCCACATCCCCTATTGTTGTGTTCATGTTCCCTCTCTGGGTCGCGATGACGGGAGGGGATGTGATATCAGGTGAGTAAATATTGGGTACATAATCAAATTCAAATGCACATTATATTGGAAAGTTGACAATATGGAAACATTCTAATTATGTTACTTACTTGTTTGTTTAGTATGAAGACAATACCCTGGTTTCTAGGCATGCTCTTCTACCAAATCAAGGTGACAATAAGACTTCACATCTCACAAATTTTTCTTTCAATGACAAAGATAGAGTTCTGTGTCCAGAATGTATGCTAGCATGAGGGGAATCTTTTACTGTAAATCTTATATAATAAATTTTGAATCTTATTTCTTTCTCAACTACAATGTAATGAATGTAGATTTCAAAGGATACACAGTCAATGATTGTATATTATATAGTTGACACCAATGATACCATATCAGAGTGTTCAATTTTAAATATTTATGATGTCTCTCTCTACTACAGATTCCCAGTTACAAGCTATTAGTACTTCTGGTCCTACTGATTCTGGTATTGGTACTACTTGCAATACCCCTCAAGTGCTGCAATGTGAGAGTACAAAAGAATTCACTAGATGAGTCATCATAATTCCTGACCCTAAAATGCATGCAAGGATACCTCCAGTGACTGGGATCTTAACTGATCCACACAATTCATGATCTAATGTAATCATCACCCAAAATTGGAGGGCTATGTCTCAAGGGCATTCCACAAAAGTCTGTTGTAATGCGACGAAGCATATGCCAAACAAAGGTTGTGACATGTAGACCTGCTAGTACTGCTACAGAATGGAGTATACTTCTCTTTGAAATATTTAACACACATAAAACTTGGTTTTATGGTTGTTTCTATAGGGAACCACTATATTTGCTTCTCAATATATTCCCATATTTGTAAACAATGTTGTTTACAACTATATGAAGGTCAAGAGAAGGGTTGTATGTTACAACTTTCAGTGGTATGATGACTGCATGCAGGATCAGTATGAAATGTTGTTCATATCCTCAACTTCTAGGTGACAATATGATGGAGAAGTGTTATCTAGGTCTACCCAAAATTAGTCCATATTTTCCATGGAAAGGTTAGATGAATGACCTAGCCTCATTTCTTCCTTTAAACCAGAAGCTTAAACCCTCACAAAACCCCAATCCAAGCATGCTATGATATTATGTCACAAGAATAAATCAGATAGTTGAGACCTTACATGTGTCATGAGAATCCATTGGTAGAAGCATAAATGTGAGCATCCAAATCCATCATTTGTATGTTACCCCACTGAAAATGTGATGATCACAGGTGGACACCCATGCAATTTTGGGGGGAAACAAGGGATTTTCTTAATAATTGTAAAACAACCTTGTAGTTTTGGTCAAGTTCTATATTGAAATCTATTTTCAATACAAAATGCTCTTTAAAAAATAAAATGAGAAATCCAATGCAGGAGGATGAGGGGTGTCTAGCCCTTGGGTCATTGTTGACTAGTGATCACAGTTCTGGCATTTTTTTTCCATGTCTTTCTTTGATCCTGGTAATTTGGTTTTCTATTGCATGAAGCTTTCCACCTTCATCTATGTGTCAACATCCAGATCCATCAACTAAATACTTTCGAGCAAAAGAAAATCATTTATAGCACAAGAAGAATTTAGATCATAACTTTCATATAGTGGTTATATTGTATAACGTAGAGACTCTCTCTAGCATTGGATATGATTGACAATGATGTCTTTAAGTAACACTTGTTGTTGCTATTTGATTGCATGACTTGTACCAAGAATATAATTGGTTATAATCCAACTGGTTATCGATATTTTTATCATTGCATGAATTTTGATATGCCATTCACAGAGAGCACCTTCAAGGTGAGAACTAAGAATTTGTCTTTAAATTTATTTTAGATAATTAGTTAATAATTTTTTTATTTTAGAATATTGAATAACAAATTGTGCAATTCTTTTTTTTATACTACTAAGCTTCAATATTGGATTTTATTGATATGAATATGTAGATGACCATTAAATGCTTTGAGAGAGCAGCTGAAAAAGGTGTGAAGGACACCCTTTCTAGTGTTGTTGCATCATGTTCTTGGGTTAAACATGCTCCCATGGGAACATGTTCAAATTTTGAAATTTTATGGTGTGATACAAAGGTAATATCCCAAGGTACGGGTTTAATATGGATCTATCTTGGTATAATTTCTCTGGGATCTTCTTGTACTAGCATAATCCTAAATAAATTTCAATTATAATAAATGGGAAATTGACAATTTTTAGAGGAAAATAAAAAAAAATGGTGTTTAAGGAAGTATTTAACAAAAAAATGGTTCTTTCCAGGGACTTGTTTGAGAGATTACTGAAATTATTTTGCAATGTATAAGTAGAGATGAGGTAGCTTTGGAAATAGCAAAAATGGTTTGGCATTTAGTTTATAAACTACTACTTCTCTCAGTATTCATCAATTTCAGTCTTATATTTGTTCAAATTTATGGGTGTGGGTTTTTAAGAGATTGTGTGAGAATCCATCAAACAAATTACATGTTTCAACCCATATTTTTGTTTCGGTGGCCATCTGTGATGTTTGCAAACGAGTTTTGAAGGAACTGAAAAGCTGGATATGATTTTGTCATGATCATCTACAAATGGGTTTTTGAAGCAACTGACAAGATGGGTATGATTTTCCCAATGGGAAAGGAACAAATTTGGGGACAATATGGAGGTCCCCAAAATTTTGAGGATTCCATTATCCATTTTTTTCATATCTCATGCATCCCACGACTTATTGGGCCCTATAAGCTCTAAGACATGCCTATATTTATGAGGTATGCCAAGTATTGTTGGAAGTTTTGAATTTTTTGGATATTTTGAAGATTTTTTTTTTTTAAATTTTTTTGCCATGACTGGGAAATTTGTGGTCAAATTTGCCTCACCTTGTTTCACTATGTATTGATGAAAACATCGACAATGTAAAAAAATTGTTGAGGGTTGAGACATCGAAAAAATCAGCAAAATATTAGCAAATATCAACGTACCATGGCAACCATTAACATAAATAAATGATTTATTTTTAATATTTTTCCAGATTTTTCAAATTATAATTGGCAATCATTAATATTTTTATTAGGTTGTATTAATACTTTCCTTAAATTAATTTAAAGTACTCAAATAAATTAAAACATTTAACCATGATTAAATGTTTATTAGAAACATTTAATTTAATTCTACATTAATTCAAAGTGTATATTAATTATTTAAATCAACATTTTAATGTTTTTGAATTAATAGTAATACTTAATTTAAAAAACTATATTAATTAGGTCATTTTAATACTTTAATTAATTTCAAAGTACTCAATTAAATTTAAAATATTCAACTAATGATTAAATTAATTTTCCACTTAATTTTTAATTAACATTCTAAGGTTTTCATTTAAATTAAATTAATAATATTTTATTTAAAACATTATTTTATTAAGATTTTAAGACTTTACATCATCTATATGTATTCTTTAAAATTAAATTTAAAATTAACCTAATACTTTACTCTATTTAATTTTTGTTTTAATATCTAAATAGGTCTAAATAAAACTTTACATAATTAAAACTATACTTAAACAATTAGGAACAATTGTAAATTTTTTTAAATAACCTAACTATAAACCCTAAATTCCGTGAGCCGACCTTGGATTAGTAGTCTTTTCTTTCTAGCTCTACTCCTCACACTATTAATACCTGATTTCTCACACTCTCCACTAGATTGACTTGTGTCCTAATGATGAATCCTGATATGGATTCGAAACGTCGACTTTGTAACTTTGACACTGTGGATGCTCTGAGACCACCTGTAATGCAAAATTTGTTATTTCTTTCAATTATTTGGATGTAATTTTGTGTTATTTATTGATTTTTGAGCTTTGGAGGAGTAAGGACTAGGACGAGATTCTATATAGATGTATGAGGTAGTACTTGACATCTTATACATCATGTACATCAATTTTAATTTCATGGTTATGTGGTAATGAATTTATTCGATGTTTTTTAGCGAAGGTTTCTCCTTTTTCATGGCTTTCATATGTGAGTTGTTCTTATTTTTGCACCTATCAGTGATGAATCCTAAGGATTATAATTTCTCAATTGTTATCAGTGCGTGTCTGAGTTTGGATGTTCTGAAACAGGGTGAGCATGTCCATTCAAAAATATTCAAAATTATAGTTGATTCAAATAACTTTGTGGGGAGTTCTCTTCTTGACATGTATGCCAAATGTGCCAGAGTAATGGAATCACACAAAGTATTTGATCAAATATATAAATCATATGTTTCATGGAATGAAATGATGGTTGCATACACACTGAATGAGCATGATGAATATGATTTGAACATCTTTTTCCAAATGCAACAGGAAGGCATGAAACCTAACCAGATCACCTTTACCATTGTTCTTGGAGCTTGTATGAACCCAAAATCCCTGGATCAAGAGATGAAGGTCCATGGGTTAATTGCTAAATATGGAGTGGTATCAGAGATACCCTTGGGAAATGCACTTGTTACTATGTATTCTAAATGCAGGGTGATGGAGAATGCACTGAAAGGGTTTTCCAAAATTCTTAAGTGAAACATAGTATCGTGGACTGCCATGATCGTAGGGTGTTCCCAAAATGGGTATGTGTGAAGACGTAGTGAAACTTTTTTTCCAAATGCATTGTGAAAACTTTAAAGAAAATGAGTTCACTTTTGCTAGTTTTCTCATGGCTTATGCCATCCTAGAAACTTTACCGCAAGGGAGAAAAATTCATGTTAATATTATGAAAATTGGATATGATTTAGTGGTATCCATGGGGAATGCTCTTGTTGACATGTATTCCAAGTACGGAAGTATCAACAACTCACAACAGGTGTTTAACAAGATGCCAAAATGATATCTTGTCTCATGGACAGTGATAAACGTAGCATGTGCCTAACATGGTCATGGAAAGGAGGCCCATGAAATCTGTTGGAAAATGCAACTTACTGAATGAAGCCAACTCATCCTTCCAAAGATGAAAAAATTCTAGTTTGTGTTATCGCTTCCTTTCTCTTACCTAACATTTTTTGTTGTGTTTAATAAAATTCTTACTTTGAGTATAATGTTAGAAGATCTATGTTACAATATTGTATATCCATGTCTTATCTTATCCTTGCTCATGATTCCCTCATCGACTGCTCTAATTGTTGTCTTAGCCATCTTTTCCAAGGTTGCATGTTGTTTTGATACTTCTTCTAGATAATTCTCTAGATCCTACATGATTTTTCTTCTTCATCTGAGCTAATATAGAGTTGACAGCTCCTGATTTTGCAAGAAGTTACTTTAATGAATTCCTTCCTTCTACTGATGGATGTTGATTTTATCTAATTTGCATTTTCTCTTCCTTCCTCTCACCTATTATTTTTTTCTTTTGAGTTAAATGATTCCTTTGAATATCGTATGTTATCAAATAATGTCCATATAGAGAATTTTGTGCAAAAAAGTGGTCTGCTTAGCAGCCACCATGAGATATCTCAAAACTAGGTAGGATCCACTAATAAACAAAGTCAACACTTGGGTATACATAAATTCTGAATAGCTACCACAAAACCATAAATATAAATAAATGGATTGTTGGGCCCTGACACAAATTCAAAAGCTCCAAAAACAAATATGAAATATCCTAAATCGGGTTGTTGATGGGATGAGGCCCTACATTAGGTGGGGTGGATCCATGTCCTTGTGTGTGGGCCTCCATCTATCATTTGTTGGTTCTGGTTCAGGGTTGGTTTCCCTCATTATCCACTAGCTCCTTGGGAGGCTTATCAGTAATGGAAATGGCCAATGTAAGCTGTGGGGATTTATCATTCTTGTAATGTGGTGGTGAGGGACAACTATGGTGGCATCCCCTCCTCACATGAAAAACTTGACCAACTCTAATCTATAGCCTTCCATCAGATCCCTGTGACTGGTTGTATGGAGGTTCAATAGGTGGCTCCCCTTGTATACTCCAGCAGCTGGAAAAAGTATGTCACATTGATTTCAACTTTCTACATCTGCATAGTAATATGCATATAAATATTAGCACAAATAATTGAATTAATGTGCCCAAAAAATATTTAGCGGGTTCTGGAATACATAACATCATTTCATTTATTCCATATGAAGAAGAGTGTTTTGATTCTGATAAGTTGTGATGGTGTGTGGAATTCAATGGCTCAAGGATGTATTATCTCTTAACAGGGTGGTTTTCTGAGAAATAGAGGCAGGGAAGAGTTGGATGCAGAATTTAGTCACTCAATCTCAGGCTAATTTGACAAATGAACAGAACCAGAAAGGTGTTTGAGGTTTTCAGCATGATCACATATGTAACATTTAGGTAGGGGATGCTCTGATGAATTAACTTGTTTCCTGTATCCAATCCCCCCAAAATCAGGCAATGCAATGAAATCCTTCTTGTTTCAACCAACATTTTCTAGATGCTGTGCAACTGAAAGAGCTAGGTTTGTTGCTTAGATTTGAGCCTCCAAATTTTGTTCAATTGACCGTCCATACAAAGTTTTGGTATTGTAGTTTTCTCCAAATTTTTTGGTAATGTAGTTTTCCCATTTTTTAAGATATCACATATGAAGGTACTGGTCACATACCATAAGCTACATTTAAAGGTTACAATTCCGCTATTTCAAGCACTTACCATTCCACAAAGTGCATTAGCAATTTTTAAAATATTACTTGGTTTAGTGGTCCAGGGTTCAGGTGTTATACACTAAGATTATGATATAGTTTGGTACAAGGCTACAACCCTACTATTCTCGGTCTTGGAAAATTCTATGGGATTGCATGCATGGATGGTGGTGCAAAAGGATGAATCCCCCCCAATCACAATACATGTTTCAAACAATATTTCTCCCCAAAAAATCATCCTTAGCTGGGACTACATAGTGTCCCATGGTTCCATGCCTAATAACACCAAATTAGATCTTATGAACATTTAGAGTTTGTGAAGACTTGCCTATACCGGATTTTGAGGTCATCTGAGGTCTCCTCCATGTCATAGAATCCATCTTTAGCAATGGTGAAAATATAGGTGTTGGATTGTTATGCTTGGGATTCAAGAATCCACCCATGACAACTAGCTACATGGAAATAACTGCCACTGTCATTATAGATGGTTTCTTGATGGGGACATGGTCCAACAACATTGGACATGCAATAGTAAATATAGATGAAAAAAAAATACATTTTACAACATGAATTCATCGATCAAACATATCATTAATGTCTAATAGATTTATGGGAATAAAATAACCGTTGGAATCCACCCATGGAGGTCAAATGCTTTGTGAGGAAAACAAACAACATGGATTCTGACATATGTATAGAAACATATCAGAAACAAGAACAATGCTTCAAAATTTTGTAGTCATCCTCAAGTCTTTCTCAACTAATTCTGGTGATTGAATGCCACTTCCGTATTGATTCCAATGTTGCAAAGATGGCTTAAACTACCCTGGAAATCACTTGCTAAAGTAGTCATGCAAAAATGTTAGCACTATTGTTATTGCATAATCACTATGCAACTTGTGCAACATTTACAACATGGTAGAAATATCTAGATGCTGGGAATCTCAAGGGAGAGATTAAAACCTAGAGAACAAAAATAGGAGGTGGAAACACTCTTTAAGACAGAAAAATACCTTTGTAGTAGGGGACAAGCAACGAATTATCTGCCACCATCCAAAGAAAATCTATTTGAAGGGTTACTTTACAAAATGTTACTTCGATTTCTGGTAAATTGCAACACATATGGATTTTGCTATGATAGGTCAACCAAAGAGACATCTTTTAACAACATGATGGAGTGTATTTGTAAGTGTGAAGAGACTTTTTGTTGGTGAATTTGTCCTTTTTATAAGTTATTAGTGATGAAACTTTGGAACCATTTACAAATTATGTTTTCTTAATTTCCTTGTTTTGTGGATTTATCTTTGTTTGTTGACTAACCCTAGTAGAGAGAAACATGAGGTTGTGAATCTTCAATCCTTTTCCTTTTCATGATATTCCAGAATAATATTGCTAGCTAGATGATTCGATCAAGTTAAAAAAATATGCGTTAAGCATTTTTTGGATGCTCTGTAAGGGAGGTATTTTATTAGAAAATTGGGTGGGAGAACAGTGAATTAGACATGCCAGTTAATTAATATCTTACCTTTTAAGTTCATAGGTGTTTTGCAACATTCTTTAATTCAATATTAACTCATACCTTGTCTTTTCACCTTTGCAGTGTCAAATTTTCAGAGGATGGAAAATCTCAAGTCTCAAATCATAAAGTCAGAAGATGGTTCTACATAGGAATATGCAAGGAATTCAAGGAAAATAGAGGACACATATTGTTCGGTATCAATATGTGCGAGAGCGTAGTGGGTGTTGGTTAAATGATAATAAGAGAATTATTGGATTTGTATGGGCATTGCTAAGGTTTCACTTAGTGGCCATTGTAATATTTTGAAAATTCATCGATGTAGATGATTTGCATGTAAAGTATGGAGACAATTTTTTTCATGGACTGGTATTAGTCCATCAGTGGATATTCGATTGGAAATTCAATATATTTTAATACATGACATTTTTCACATAATAAAATTTACATGGTTGAAATTATATATGTGTGTACTTGATATTATTTAGTGTTGTAATTAACTAATGTGATTTTGTATGATTCACATGTGTATTCAGATTTGATTAGCATGAATATTATAATGAACACACAAAAAAAAGAATAAATGACTAAATTAGTCATTTATATTGATTAATAATGAAAGAAAATAAAATAATATAAAACTACTAAATTAGTCATTTATACAATGAATATGAAACTACTAAATAGAGATAAATGACTATTACAAATGATAAATTTGTGACTAAAAACATTACTAAAATTCACATATAAATGACTATTAGTAGCTAATTTCTAGTATCTTATAGCTCGACTAACTTAGTCGTATTTATTTTAGTCATTAATAGTTTCCTTATTTAGTCTTATATTTGGTCATTGATTTAGTCATTGACTGTGGCAATTAATGACTAAATCAATGACCAAATATATGACTAAATAAGGAAACTATTAATGACTAAAATAAATACGACTAAGTTAGATGAGCTATAAGATACTGGAAATTAGCTACTACTAGTCGCCGACTAAAAAATAGTCATTTATATGTGAATTTTAGTCTTCTTTTTAGTCACTAATTTCTCATTTTGTATTAGTGACTGGATTGATGAATTCAATGTGAAGGATGGCCCTGAGTTAGCCTTTATTAGTCATGTGAGGTGGCTATATGTATATAAGGATTGAGATCCTTAGTGTCTCTTAGTCATGTGAGATGGCTAAGTATGATTGGGGCTAGTGGTCACATGCATCACTTCGTGAGGGAGTGTTCCGTAACAGGAGTGATCTATTCTAATTAGAGTGAGTTGACTTATATTAATATAGGGGATTTCATCTCCTTGTGAATACACAATGTTTAATCTAATGTTTCATTTGACATTGGCTCTAAGAAGTGTCTGGGAATTTTTAGAGTATGGTCAAATCAATATTATAGCTCTATGTGTGAATTTGATTTGCATGTGAGGAGATGGACATCAATGTGGATAACATTTGTATGATGACGAAATATACAAGATGTCAAGAAAAACCATTCAATAAGTCCCATATCGAATTGAAGAAGTTCTAGATGAAAATGAAGAGAAGAAGACAAGTCGACTTAAAGATAAATAAAAGATGGAGAGAAACAATACAAGTAGGCCCCAATGGGGAAAAGACAAATCGACCCCAATTGAGGAAATTTCTAGTAAACTGAAGAATATACATAAAGTGTTCTCACACTTTATTTTCACTCTCACTTATCACATCTTCTCCTCTCCACTTGTGCACACCTCATAGGAAGGCGTGACTAAAGAAATAAGTATAATTTTGGGGTTCTCTCATTCTCTTGGAAGGTTCGCTACCCTTGCTAGTGTTTCTTTTAAAGGAGGGAGAGCCTCTTTTTTGTTAGGGTTTAGTCTTCATGATTGGTATTGTACTTGAATTGGATTGATTTCTACTCAGAAAATTTTGTTGGGTTTTCTCCTTGTTTGGTTTCCCAAGATAAATCTGTGTCTCTTGTGCATGGTTATCTTTTAGTGATCCTTGTTTTATTTCTGCTACAAATGAATGGTGATGTTTATTTCAATCATAATTGTGGGATGAAGAATTATGAAATAAATTTGAAAGAGGTGAAAACTACACTACTAAGTTAAAAACTCAACAACAGAGGCATCCAAGGTAAGAGTAACCTAGGGTTTTTGTGCATAATAACAAAGTTTGTAAGTGATACATTTCTCTTGAAGGGCCTCTCTTGTGTTGGTCTTTGACATTTTTCTTTTCCCTAACTAGGTCAAAGCTAACACAACCTAGGGTTAGGCTTATCTTTTCCCTAGTTCATACAAATATTGAATTGCAAATTCTTAGGAGAAACGTTAACCCATATTTCTCGGTGCTTGGAAAGAACAAGACTTAGTTCTTATTCCCTCATATTCACCTACTTCTCTTTTTATCAAATTCCTTGTACTATATATTTGAAAAAAAATAATAAAAATGCTAAAATCTGTGATGAACCTGCAATAAGTAATTAATGAAAACAGACGAAATAGTAGAACTAATAGGACTCAGAATCACTTTTATATTGATTGCAGGTCACTTCAAGTGGGCAACCTCCTTTGAGCAAGCTCAATACAAAAAACTTCACGGTACCTTCATTGGTCTCAACACAAACTTATATACTAAGTCTAGGCGCCAATACCATGGGTCAATGTTGTAGATATTTCTCCCTACGGATAGGTAGAAACTCTCTTAGGTTAAAGTAGACTCGACTGACTTTAAACTAAGACAAAAAGATAACAAATGCTACCTTGAATTCCTAGATTCAAACAAATGCTTCAAGATTATATTGTTGAAAGAAATGGAAGAGGTTTAACTGACCTTTGATTTAGTAACTCGTCCTAGTTATTGTTCCAATCCTCAAGTCCTCGCGAATGAACCTATTGGTATGAATCAAAGTACAAGCAAATACAATATTTCTAGCAACTTGAAATATATGTCAGAATCTAAATCTATCATAGAAACAAATCATGTAATTGAAACAACATCAACACACACAATTTGGGAAACAAGACAAGTTATATTTTATTGCAAACTTGAAGTTATTTACAACAGTTGCTTGATGTCCAAGCCAACTCCCAACTCCAATTGCTTTCTCCTCCAGCTATCTCCACAAAGATCTAAGACCATAGGTTTGATATCTCAAAGACTCCTCCCTTTTGCTCATGGAAGGCCTCTCTCTTATAGTGTGTAGGATGATTAACCAACAAGAGAGAAGAATGGATATTGGGAGTGTTTAGTGGATCAGACCCACTAATCTGAGAAGGTGTGTTAGGATCGAAACAGAGGTGTCAATCCTTAAAAATATCTCGAAGATCAAGATCCCACAAGTCATGGAAAAAAGGCTAAAAAGAGACTACCACGCCCCTAAACCTAGGCATAGGGCGGTAGTACCGCGCTCAAGGAAAGAAGCATAACACGGTAGTACGGACTATCGCGCCCCTAAGCCTGAGCAAGGAGCGGTAGTGTTGATAAATAGGTCTCAGTTGTATTTGTCAGGTGACATGAAGGATTTGTCTTTATGGGTCATTCATTACTTTTCCCTTCTGGGTGTTTTAGGCAGTTGGGGAAGTATCGTCAAATGTTTTTATTCTGAAGATGCGACACTCTGAAATATAATGGTATAACAGTGTGTAGGAGGATTAACCAACAAGAGAGAAGAATGGATCTTGGGAGTGTTTAGTGGATCAGACCCACTAATCTGAGAAGGTGTGATAGGATCGAAAGAGAGGTGTCAATCCTTAAAAATATCTCGAAGATCAAGATCCCACAAGTCATGGAAAAAAGGCTAAAAAGAGACAACCATGCCCCTAAACCTGAGCATAGGGCAGTAGTACCGCACTCAAGGAAAGAAGCATAATGCGGTAGTACAGACTACCATGCCCCTAAGCCTGAGCAAGGAGCGGTAGTGTTGATAAATAGGTTTAAGTTGGGTTTGTCAGGTGACATGAAGGATTTGTCTTTATGGGTCATTCATTACTTTTCCCTTTTGGGTGTTTTACGCAGTTGGGGAAGTATCGTCAAATGTTTTTATTGTGAAGATGCGACACTGTGAAATATAGAGGTATAACAGTCAATACCATGTGTCAATACAAACCATGGGCCAATACAAAATATGGATCAACAATTACTACAGGACGACTTACAAAGCATATGTGTCCAACAACAATAATACAAACTATGGATCGACAAATACTATGGGACGACTTACAAAGCATATGCGTCCAACAACAATATACTAACAAAGTAAATAGAAGGGTTGACATGGGTTCCTAACAAAATCAAATATTATTTGAAAAATCCACACACACACACACACACATGTTGAAATTATTTTACTTGTTTATGTTGGAAATAGTTACTGTTATTTATAATTTCTAAAGTGATTTTACTACTGAAAAATTCATAAAAAGAAAAAATTCCATAAAAATGTGTTTGCAGCTAAAAATCCCTAATTTAGGGTGATTTCATTCCTAGTGAGAGTCACGTAATCCCTAGGGAGGGTGATGTCACTCCCTAAGACAAATTGTAGATATGGTTTAGGTGTTTTGCAGGTATATTTTAATAAGAAGATCAAACCCTAGGGATTGAAAAAGGTTCATTTCTCATCTTCATGTCATTCGGGATTTGACCTAGGGCATTTTTGAAGCACCAAATCAAGCTATTTAGCCTCTGCTATGGAAAATTACAGACCTAAAAGTGAAATCAGTTCTAAAACACAATATTTATCCATCAAAAGAAGTGTTCCCTAGGGGGATCTACTATCCTTAAACTGTTGATTTCCAAGAGATAGTTTTTGGGGTATTTCCATGGTAAATTTTGGGTATTCTTTCAAGTTTATGTTGTTGTTTTTACTACAAAAATTGATTCACATTATTAATAAATCATAATTACATTTTAGTGCTACTAAACCTTCCCAACCATTAGACATTTATTACATATCTTGTTGGCTCCATTAAGGCTTTGGTTTACTGACTCGATGAGAATATTTTGTAGATATAGAGTTGTTCTAATTTTACATATTAGAGGTCTATTCACACCATATTTAGGAATCCTCATGTGGCCCAACGAGAAATCCTAATGAGAGAAGAGAGTGCACTGATGTGAGAATGGGTGCATCTCTTGAAAAGTTTCCAATCTAACACCATCCCAAGTGAGCTAATACGAAGGGTTCCAATTGTTGAGGTAACATGCCATACCCTAAACCCCCTACTTTGTCAATATTCAAGGCAATAAGACCCATTATTTAATTGGTGGGTAGTGTTTTAATGTAAAAGGGCCTTCCTTATTGAATAAAGGCTCATAGGTGGTTGACCCTCATTAATAGAAGGACCACAAGTAATTGGGCATTTGGCTATTGAAGTAGTAGTAAGTTATGTAATGGGAGTGAAGAATTGTGAATGTGTTTGGAGCTTTCCTCATAGAACTTTCCCCCTTGAAGAGGCAACTGAACTTAGCTATCCATTTTATCTATTCTATCGGGTTTTCTATGTTTAATTTGAATTTATGGGTTTAAGTATATTACAAGTGGTATCATAGGACTTTCTTAGGCCTAAAAGGAATAACTTTTAATACTAGGGTTTAGCTCTTTCAAACAAGCCATCCTGGAATTTTCACACCAAATTCTTGTCAACAACATTTCAGAGTCTAAAATTTCCAAGGTACTTAAAGGACATATGAAAATAACTTGTATCAAAATTTCAGCCTTTAGTTCGTTCTAATTCCAAAGATACACTTTGTGTAAGTTAGGGTTTTTTACTAAACCAAAAGGTTTTGTTCTTTCAAACGAGTCATTTTGACATTTTCGCTCTAATTGTTTTCGATGAATTTTTAGGGTTTGAAATTTTCAGGTTACAATGAGGATATAAGGAAGTAACTCGGGCCAAAATTTCAAGTTTTTAGTTGTTATCATTCATATATATGCATTCTGTAAGTTAGGGTTTGTGACTAGCCCAAACATTAGACCTAAATAAATGTTTTGGGTAAATTTTTTAAATATATGAAGTTTTAAAAATACAAATTGAGTGCCACCAGTTGTATTGGGAAGAATATAAATAAAAGTATTTATGGTAATAATTTCAAATTTAGACATAAAAAATTGGACCTATGGCAAGTCGTGCAAGTTCCCTCTTCAGAGAAGGCTAAAATCAACAAGTTTTGGGAAAATCAACCTATTTTTTTCTTGGCAAATTAGAATTCAGTAAAACTTTTGGAATTACAGAGTAGATATATTAGGATACTTCCAAACAAAATTTCAGACATAAAGGTGTCGAAATTTCAGAGTTAGCAAAGCTTTAAGGGATCTTGCAAGACATTCTCCAAATCAAGATTTTACAAGGAATTGTGCTTATTTCAAAATTTTGGCCTCAAATTGTTGTGGACCAATATCCTTAAAATAGCATAATGGTACACATCATGTACAATAATGTAAACATGGATCACAACTCCAAATACAGATAAGAAAGATAAGTTACATAATAAATCCTTAAATAAGAGGAGATCCTTCTCCAATTATCTCAATGCATTGACATAATCCATTCACATGTTCTCAACAATGACTACATTACCTCTCTCTCTCTCTCTCTCTCTCTCTCTATGTATATATATATATATACTTATATTCAACCCTTGTGCACATGGTCCCTTCATTAGGGCTCTCTCTCTCTCTCTCTCTCTCTCTCTCTCGCTATATATATATATATATATATTCAACCCTTGCGCACGTGGTCCCTTCATTAGGGATGTCCACTATTACATATTCATTTACACCAATACATATACATTTACATCAATACATATACATTTTTTCCAACGTATAATTCAAATGAACAATCAAAATTTAGAGAACTTGTATTTGATTTTGTAGCTAATTATGGTTTTATACTAGGTCACCTTGCAATGTACTCAATGAAAAAGTCCTAAACTCGATCGCATTCCCTTTCTCCAATTGTTGTTATTCATTTTCATCTCATAAAATTTCGATCATATTCTGGAGTGTCATTCAATTTAATCTTTCAAAGAGTTGATTTCTCTTCTACAGTCAATATTTTTGGCCATGTTGATAACGTTGAATTTTTTGGTGAGAGCACTGGCCACATGCATATATGCCATGGATTTTAAATATCTATCTACATGGGTTTGCACTTCTACTTCAGTTGTCACTTCCATGGATGATTACTCGGGTTGTTCAAAGAGTTTGAGCCTCTTGTGAATTCTTCTCACTATAAAATACAAAGAACTCAACGTTTCCTTTTACTCTTCTTTAGTTGTTGTGAAATGCCCAAAAATTATCTATAGTAGTGGAAAAATTCCTCGGGTATTCTGAGCAGATGTAGGAGGCCTAAAGGTGAGTGTAATAACCTCATTTGTTATTAGCAGAGGTGTATAGATTCCACTCTAATGACTTTATTCATTCAACTACTCTTCCTCACCCTTCATTGATCTTTCTTCTTTTGCGATCCTGTTCATTTCTTATTTTCTTACTGCTTCTTATATTCTATTCACTTCTTCATCCTTCTTTTTTTCAACTTCATCAATAATTCTTTTCTTTGTTAAATCCTTGAGTCTTTGTTCTATGGAAATACTCGTAGCACCTCCTTCTTATTCCTTTAATAAATATTCTTGGTTTTATTTATCTTCTTTTTCCTTCATTGATGGTGCATATCATTTTCCTTTACTCCTCCGTGATAATTCTTTAGGGGAACAATCTCTTCAGTAAACCTCTTCTTCCTGAATAAATTCATGGGCATAAGGATAGTTGAACTTCCATGAGTCCTCGTGTCTTTTGACTAAATTAAGAGAATCATTTATTTGAAAATCCATAGTACTAAAATGGAAACCATTACACTATTTTCCTTCTTAATAGGAATATTTATTGTAATTCCCAATCACTAGAGGTATTGGAGGACATAGAGACTTTTTACTTGCTAATAGTGTTGATATGTTTATGTTGATATAAGTCTAGTAAGCAATTTCCATCAACACTACTTTTTCTATGATGTACCCGGGAAGAATATGTGGGGGTCGAGAACAAATAAAAAATTCTCATATAAAATTAATCTATGATGAGGTACAAGTCACCCGTATCTATAAGAGCTATGAATGTTGAATACGACATGCATTTGATCAGTTAATGAATAATTGTGTACAAAGTCTTGATGAATTCTTCACATATTTTCTGGTGGTTTCTTATGTGTTTATGTTCCCAAAATAACTTGACACATATATGAATGGTTAGTTTATATGGTTTCCATTTCCATTTCAAAATCAGGAAATAAATTGAGGTGAAAACCACATCGAACAAATAGGATGACATGTACAATTCAATGGCTTTCCCATGAGTAGGGTGTCATGTAGCTACATTGGATCATATTAGCCAGCAAAAAAAGTTCCCTAGTTGAGAGTATGACCACGTGTGACAACAATGTACATTACAAGAACCCAAGATTCATAAAACAAAGATCCATCCTCTTCACCATGTAATCTTTCTAGTAGCCGATAAATGGGTGTCAGAGAGCATACAAATAAGCATATTTGGAAATTCGATCAACTACCACCATTAAGGTTGATTTGTTACCTTCCTTTGGAAGAACAACAATAAAATCCATGGAAATGTCAATACAAATAGTGGTTGGGATTGGTTATGGTTGCAATACTCCAAGAGTCTTTACTGCCTCACCCTTATTCCTTTGGAAAGTGTCACATTTTGCTACAAAAGTAAGCATATCCCTTTTCATCTCTTCCCAATATAAGAAGGATCACGTAGTGTGTGCATAATTTTTATAAAAGACCGAGTGACTTATGAGAGGGGAAGAAGGAAACTATATTAATATTGTCTATTTCAAAGAAGATTTAGGTACCCTAAAAATGTGACCCGAGGAGGGTTGGGATCCTTTTAGAGTTGCTTGATGAGATGAGATGTAGCATCATTGATTATCTGTTCTTGTTGTGATTCCTCTAACCATTCATATACTAGAGGGGATAACACAAAGATGGATCCCTCTTCCTCATGTTTCCTTGACAGGGAATCTACAACAACATTGTCTTTTCCATTTTTGTAGATGATCTCATAATCACATCCAAGCATCTTAGTGACCCATTTATGATTTTTTGGGAATGACAACCTTTGGTCCAAAATATACTTCATACCGCAGTGTTCTGTTTTCATTTCGAAGTATCACCCAATGAGATACAATCACCATGTGTCAATTGCATGCAGGATTTCCATCATTTATTCCTCATAGGTAGACTTTGCCAAATTCTTATTACACAATTGCTTACTGGTGAATGCTAATGGTCTTATGTTTGCATTAAATTTGCACCCAAACCTTTTCCATAGGAATCATATTCTAGTGCAAAATTCTTAGTAAAATCATGCACAACTAAGACCTAGGTGGTGTTGATGTATATGTAACTTCGGAATGTATTTCACATATATGTATATTGTATTCCTATAGAGATGATATTATTCCTCTATACGGAAGTGTCGTCATTTATATTGTAAGTGTCGTAACTTATACTTGATGGGTTATTAGACCACCTTGTTGGGGTCGGCCCTGTATAAGTCATGTGGGTCGAAGGGTTATTAGACCACCCTATTGGGGGTCGACCATGTGGGTCAAAGGGTTATTAGACCACCCTATTGGGGGTCGGCCCAGTCAGCATTATATTATGTGGTTAAGTTCGAGCCTACATGAGTTAGGTAAAAAGGCAAGTCAAGTCAAGTATAAATAGAGTGCGGGAGGCACTCTATTTACTCACTCACTTCTCACACATGCACTCAAGGAGGAGTGGCGCACTTATGGAGGAGGAGGATCTGCTGCTAGGTTATGTCTATCTCTCATGGTTGGTTGTATCATTGCTCTATCTATCTCTGAGGAAGTTATTGGGGTTTTTCACCTTTATGGTTTTCCCCAAGTAAATCTTTGTGTCTCTTGTGTGCTTGCATTATTGTCTCCATGATTGATATGCTGTACATGTTGTTCTCTCAGTTAATATCCTAGATCATATTGAAGTAAATTCAGAAAATTTAACATGGTATCAGAGCTAGCCTGAAAGAAGGCATGATATGGCATGTATGACACTTGTTGCACTTACGATGCTAGGGCTTGATATAGCAAAAACGAGTCGTCGTAGAACTTTCGCTATAAATCCGTTTTGGCGAATTTTTCGGATCTGCAATTGTTACAGGACGAAGATTAAATCTCCAGGTACCTTGTGTCGAAAGGACAACCTCTAATTCGTTTTACTTTGTGATTTATGATCTGTACAATATAGGGTTTCTGTCTCTTCCAGATCTGAGTCAAAATCAGGTGACCTTGGGAAAAAGGTCATAACTTGGGCTAGGAAGCTCCAAATGAAATTTCGTAAAACGTGACAGGTAGTACACATACTTCAATATCTCAAAAAACATTTTCAGAGGCCGAAGTTGAACCAGTGACACGTGGCATGCCGTACAAGTTCGCTCTCCTGTATTCTCCCATAAACAGGTCACGTTGCGACACTTGGCATAACTCTCTCTCAGAGAGTCCAATTGAGGTCCGACCTATCAGGATGGAAAGCTAACAGGCCGAGCTATCTCAGAAAACGTTTTCAGAGGCCGAAGTTCAAACAGTGACATGTGGCACACCGTACAAGTTCGCTCTCCTGTATTATCCCAAAACAGGTCACGTTGCGACACTTGGCATAACTCTCTCTCAGAGAATGCAATTGAGGTCAAACCTATTGGGATGGAAAGATAACAGGTTAGGCTATCTCAGGAAACTTTTTCAGACCCTGTGTATCAAAAAGTTCAGAGTTACACCAGAAACAATCAGGTACATATTTATGTCAAAACATAATTATTTTTTAGTACCTTCATTCATGGCTTCCGGAATTTAGGGCTTCGGAAAAAGTTGGAATTTTTGTAACCGGAGACCATGGATGAATGCTATGCATAAAAATACAAATTTAGAGACAAAAATCAGAATTTTTGGTTGGGCAGAAGGCCGGGCTTGATCAAACCCTAGTTCGGGACTTTGATCAGAAAAGTGGAAAATTAGGGCTTCTGTAAAAATGGGAATTTTTGAAATATGAGACCACGGCTGGAAGCTCCCAGAAAAATAGAAGCTTAGAGATTTGGATCAAACCTTTTGATTGGGAAAAAGAGTGGGATTCATCAAACCCCAGTTCAGGGTCACTCCAGTGAATCCGAAAGTTTCAAAGGAAAAATTAAGGAGTGAAACTTTACAGTTTTCAAATTCTGAATATACCAGTTTGATCAGCTCATCAAGGCGCATATTTCTATCCCTTCGGAAGTTTGAAATTCAAAGTTTGAATTTTTGGGGATTCTGTGACAAACCCATATCCAACTCCAGGTCCAGTTCTTACAAATCAAGTGGATAGGGTTAATCCTAGAAGAAGATGGATTGGTCACCTGCATAAGTGAAGGAGTTCCTGTTTCAGAGGGAGATGAGGCTAAGGCCTTACATAAGAATATTACAAGCGATCTCGACAGGTATGACTCATCGAGGTATGTTTCGATATTTGTTCATGATTAAGTTTATGGTATGTTTGTCTTCATGTTATTATGGTTAGTACAATCTTGATTTTAGATTTGTCGTATCACCTTAACAAAATTATGAATGCATGATAGAAGATATTCATTGATTAGGGTGTTGACACTTATGATTATACTAATGCATTATGGTGTTGTATGAGGTTTATGTTGTCTATTAACATGAAAGGTACACCAATAAAGACAAATCATGTTCCAGTTCAAGAACATATGATCATGATGACATGAGGATAAAGACTCATCCATTGTCATGGATCTCATAGAAGATCCATTTACGAGGTATGTATAACTTGGTTTTATAATGGCTAACCTATGAGATATACAGGTTACTAGCACAAGTCATTGAAGAAGAACAAGAAGACATCATGTGAGTATGTTAGACATAACTAACTAGCATACTAATCCAGGTATGTTTTTCCTATATCAAGATAGAATCCTACATTGGGTTAAGATCTTATACTGTTGTTGATAATGATTATTCATGAAGTCATAGGTTTGAATAATCATGGTTGTATGCATATTATGTTTCTTACCATAATTGATGATATGACTAACCAGAAGAATCATGAAGGTATAGGTTCGAATAATCACAAGTTTTATGCATATTATATCTCTTATCTTGATTGATGATTCAACTAAAGAGTCATAGGTTTGAGTAATTATAGGTTTAGAAATGTTATGCTTCTTATGATTTGACTAACCATAAGAATCCTACATAAACCTTGAATGATAATGCTTATTATTTCTGTTTGAGATGATCATGACTATACATGCTTGAGATTATTGTGTTTTAATAGTATACTAATGAATGTATGACTTTATATTAGACCTAGAGGATAACACAATGATGATACTAACAAGCATGCATAGGGATCGAGAATGTATATAAGTTCAAGAACAGGTAATCCAGGGAGCAAAGATCAAGAGGGAGTACACTCCAGTGGTTTATGAAAGGATGCATATATTCAAAGGGAGTTGACCATCTCTCTTCATTCCACAACAGAAAGGTGTAGAAGAAGCTACTGCAGATTAGGACTCTAGCAGCTCCTGCAAGAAAGCGAAGACTCAGAGGGATTCCACCCAACGAACAAACAAATATAAGTATTTTAATTATCATTTCTTGCATGTGTTTGTTAAAATAAAATTGTTCAATGATTTATATGCTCATGTTCCTAGACTTAGGATATGTATTGTGCATATTAGAATAGTTGCATTGATGAACAGTATACTACTAATATACATGGGTAAGTGGCCTATGGCACTGTACAACATTCCATTGCTACTTATCTAGAATGAAACCTCTTTGCTGACATGTTGGGAGTTGTGCACACTCTTAACAATGTTCTGGTAGAGATTGGAAGGCATCTAGAAAGTTACGGGATATGGATAAATGTTGTATTGAAGCATTGGCTAAGATAATTGCATGTCTGTATGACATATTTCTTTATGTGTAAGAATTTGTTCTGAAAATTATGAGATGTTTCTAATCATGCAATTTAACCTGTTTTGTAGGAAAGACCGTATATCTTCACCTACAAAAGGACTACAACATTTGTTCCAGCAACAAAGATATCTATTGAAGATATTGAAGTTCCCAAAATCTGGGATGAAGAAATGGAATGCCATGATCCGTCGATCATGAAGAATGATGTTTGGGATGTAGTCCCAAGACCTGAAGGGAAGTTTGTTATGACTTCCATATGGAACTATCAGATCAAGCATGTTGTAGATGGCAGCATTGAGAAATATAAAAGTGATGAAATAGAAGATGCACCAGATGGATTTCAAGACAGCATGGTGTAGTCATATATGTGTGCAGAACTTGGTATGGTAGGATAGACAACTTTTTATCCAGTTTGGGCGTTACCAAGAGTAAAGCAGATTCCAACCTTTTCAACAAGGTTGAGGAAGGCAATCCAGTGATACTACTTTTGTATGCAGATAACTTGTTTGTTACAAGTGAAGATAGATTAATTTCTGACACGCAGCGGAAGCTTTCTGTTGAGTTTGAGATGAAGAACTTGGGGATGATGCACTATTTGTTTTTGGCATGGAGGTGTGGCAGAGTGCAGATGGAATCTTCCTTGGACAAGGGAAGTATGTAGTAGAGATCCTGAAGAGGTTCGGGATGATGGACTGGAAGGATATGGCCACACCTATGGCATCGAATCTGAAGCTTCTATGTGATGCTTCATCTGAGCCGATTGATATCACTATGTATCGTCAGATGATTGGGTCCTTGATGTACTTGACGAACACGAGACCAGACATTTGCTTTGCTGTGAACACATTGAGCCAGTTCCTGACGGATCCGAGGAGTGTTCACCTAGTTGTTGTAAAGCATATTCTGAGGTACCTGAAGGGTACAGTGGATTATGGGCTCAAGTATGAAGCGAATCAAAATTTTAACCTACAGGGTTATGTTGATTCAGATTGGGCTAGCAGTGCTGCAGACAGGAAGAGCACATCTGGGTGTTGCTTCAGTATGGGATCAGGTGTGATCTCTTGGTTTAGCAGGAAGCAGTCCTGCGTAGCACTGAGTACAGCTGAGGCAGAGTATGTTGCAGCCTGTTCATCTAGTTGTGAGGTAGTATGGCTATGGAAGCTACTGTCTGAGTTATTTGATCTCCCGTTGGAGGCTACTGGTATCTTCTGTGATAACCAGAGTTGTGTGAAGCTGTCCGAGAACCCAGTGTTTCATGACAGGTCGAAACACATAGAGATCAAATATCACTATATCAGGGATATGGTGCAGAGAGGAGCTGTGAAGCTTCTGTATGTTGCGACGGACGAGCAGATTGTAGATGTGCTGACGAAGCCACTAGCCAGAGTGAAGTTCGAGTAATTTAGAGAGAGGCTTGGCGTTCTTCAGATCGAGGACACTTCGAGGAAGAAGTGATGGACACATTTGTTGAAGCCATTCCAAGCATGTTGGAAGGAGGATCCTTCACATGGCTGTGGAAGTAAGCGTTGGATAATGGGCATCAGGATGATGTTCTGGTTTTTGCTTGGATATAATCAGTTGGATCATTTATGTACGTATGCATCATGTTGGATGCTGGATATGATCAGTTGGATCATTTATGTATGTATGCATCATGTTGGATGCTGGATATGATCAGTTGGATCATTTATGTATGTATGCATCATGTTGGATGCTGGATATTATCAGTTGGATCATGTGTATGTATTTTGTATATGCATCATGTTGGATGCTTGGACCATGTATGTGTATATGTATCAGGTGGATACATTGTATGATCAGGTGGATCATGTATGGTGATATGTATCATGTATCAAGTGGATACATTGTATGATCAGGAGGATCATGTATGATGATATGTATCAGGTAGATACTTGGTATGCATCAGGCGGATGCATTGATGATCAGGTGGATCATGCAGTAGGATGTTGCAGTGATGATCAGGATGATCATGGATGATGAGCTTCAGGATGTTGCTCCAGATGACATGCAGCAGGACGTTGCAGTGATGATGATCAAGACGATCATGAGTACATCAGGATGATGTATGGTGAGTATCAGGTTGATACTCTGTGGCCGTGGATCAGGTTGTGCAGATGAGCATGTCTGGGAGATCCTATAGGTCGGAGTTGTGTACCCGTAACAACCTGGGATGCTCTTTCGAGACATTGCTCTGGGAGGACATGTAATTTGTGCCCTGGGAGATTTCAGGTCGGAGTTGTGTACCCGTAACATCCTGAGATGCTCTTGCGAGGTTTTGTCCTATGGCATGTAATTTGGGCCCTGGGAGATTTCAGGTCGGAGTTGTGTACCCGTAACATCCAGAGATGCTCTTTCGAGTTTTTGCCATGACCACATGTAATTTGTGCCCTGGGAGATTTAAGGTCGGAGTTGTGTACCCGTAACATCCTGAGATGCTCTTGCTAGGTTTTGTGGTGGACCACATGTAATTTGTGCCCTGGGAGATTTCAGGTCGGAGTTGTGTACCCGTAACATCCTGAGATGCTCTTTCGAGGTTTTGTGGTGGGGTCACATGTAATAGCGCCCTGGGAGATCCTACAGGTCGGAGTTGTGTACCCGTAACATCCTGGGATGCTCTTTCGAGGTTTTGTGACACACGTAATAAGTCCTGAGGATTCCACAGTATGGCTAGTGATGACGAAGACCTGCAGGTGGTGGGCCTACATCCAGTATGAAAAAGGACTGGCTCTGTAGAACTTCCTATGATGAGTAGATTCAGAGATTGATTGAGATAGCAGCAGCAATGACGATGATGATGACTCGATGACGATTATCCAGTGACGATGATCCAGAGAAGATGACTTGTGCTAGAAGAACTGTGCTGAGAAATACCTTCCTAGTTAAGAGGGAGTGTTGATGTATATGTAACTTCGGAATGTATTTCACATATATGTATGATGTATTCCTATAGAGATGGTATTATTCCTCTATACGGAAGTGTCGTCATTTATATTGTAAGTGTCGTAACTTATACTTGATGGGTTATTAGACCACCTTGTTGGGGTCGACCCTGTATAAGTCATGTGGGTCGAAGGGTTATTAGACCACCCTACTGGGGGTCGACCATGTGGGTCAAAGGGTTATTAGACCACCCTATTGGGGGTCGGCCTAGTCAGCATTATATTATGTGGTTAAGTTCGAGCCTACATGAGTTAGGTAAAAAGGCAAGTCAAGTCAAGTATAAATAGAGTGCGGGAGGCACTCTATTTACTCACTCACTTCTCACACATGCACTCAAGGAGGAGTGGCGCACTTATGGAGGAGGAGGATCTGCTGCTAGGTTATGTTTATCTCTCATGGTTGGTTGTATCATTGCTCTATCTATCTCTGAGGAAGTTATTAGGGTTTTTCACCTTTATGGTTTTCCCCAAGTAAATCTTTGTGTCTCTTGTGTGCTTGCATTATTGTCTCCATGATTGATATGCTGTAGATATGCTATACATGTTGTTCTCTCAGTTAAGATCCTAGATCATATTGAAGTAAATTCAGAAAATTTAACAGGTGGTCCACATGGCTTGCTTTAAAACTAAAAATGTTTGTTCTACCACTTCGTTCCATGCAAAGTCATTTTTCTTGAGTAGGGTTGTCAATGGGGATGCAATTTTACCACAGTTATTAACAAACTTCCTCTTGTAGCTTGTAAAGCCTAAAAATTCACGTAAGCTCTTCAAGGTTTTAGGGTGGGACCATTCTTGGATTGTTGCAACCTTCTTGGTGTCCACTCTCACCCCACCTTGTCCAACAATGTGACCAAAATATTCAACCTCTGAGATCCCAAAAGCACATTTGGAGAGTTTAATGAACAATAGATGGTATCGAAGGAGTTGTAAGGATTGATGAACATGTTGTATACGGGCTTCCCAAGTTTTACTATAAATCAAGATGTTATCAAAGAAAACTAGCACAAAATGACGAAGATAAGGCCTTCAAATTCTATTCATGATGCTATGAAAAGTAGATGGGGCATTACAAAGTCCAAAGGGAACTATGAAAAACTCATAAGGGAATTGATGTGTGCACAAATTTTCCTTCATAATATTGACCTCTTTCATTATGATTTTGTGGTATCTTGAATGAAGTCCACGTTCATCCAAAATAGCATGAATTTTTGGGATGGGAAATTTATCTTTGATGGTCAACTAATTGAGGAAATGAAAAAATCAAGGCACACCCGCCAAGTGCCTTCTTTCTTTAAAACCACAACCAATGGGAATGAACACGACTCAGTACTAGGATGGATGTCTCATGCCTGTAGTAGTTCCTAAATTATCTTTTCAATTACATTATTTTGCGCAAATGGATGCATATATGGCCATACATTTGATTTTTGACTTCCTGGAATCAAGGAGATGCCATGATCATGTTCTCCTTTGGATGGGGGTGTAACGTCCCCATTTTGACCCTATTGCATTAAAATTGTAAATGATGTAAATATTGTTATTAAATCATGGTGAGGAGCTCAAGGCCAAGGCCCCGCCATTGATTTATCATTTTATGTATTAGAAATTAAAATCGGTGCATATGGTTCTTGTGCTAGACAGGAATAATGTAAATTAAGACATCATGTAAATACGAATTTTAATGAAATACCCACAACTAGCTATGCAATGCAACAAAGAGACGGGGGCATGATTTTTATAAGGAATAGGGAGGGAAATTATTCAAACCCTTGAGCCAATGGTGCTAACCCACGTGTCAATGAGAAAACCCATAAACCCTCAACTACCCATTTTGGCTTATGCACCCAATCATTAAACTCTTCCAAGAGTTGGTTGAGGCAGTTAATGCCTCGGGAGTGGAGAGGTATGGCAGCCAATTTCATGCATGGGAAAGCCAGCAACCTGGGAATTCATATTTTTGCTTCTTGGGAAAGAAAACACCCACGAAATGGTGCCCAAAGCCATCTTTCACCCATGGCCTTTTACCTCTCACGCATTTTGAGCTAACTGGGACTTTCCCCATCACGTTTTTCACCATTTTCCTACATTTTCCATGCCTGGGAACTCATTTTTGTATTGCACAATAGCTGGGAGGAAGGGAGCCACGATTTTGGGGTTTATGGATGCTGTTTTTGTCCCTTGAATGCCCATAAACGTTTTTCTGAAAATGGTTTGCTCTCCCAGGGTTGTTTTCCCCTTCTCCCATTTCATTTTTGGCTGCACATGATCTTCTAAAATTGGTAGAAACCCCATTTTGGGTATCCCAATGTAAAAACATTTTTCTACATGCCCAACGCTTGTGATTTTGCTGTTATGTGCATCCCTGTTTTGGTTTGAACCTGTGAGCAAGAAATTTGGAGTGGTAGTGGACATAATTGGCTTGATAAACCTAGTGGAGAAAATAACCTCTCAAGAAGATCAAAAGGGCTCGCTACTCTTCTATGCACACCTTGAACAACATTGAATTGGAAGGTATGGCCTGAGGGACTGTGTAGTAGTGAAGGGAATACTTCCTTGAATCAGGTGTGTAGGCATTGTGGGGAACCAAGCTGGATAGATCTTGTAGGGGTACCCATAGCTCTGTGGTTGAGCTCACTAGCTTAGCAATTCTTCCTTTTCCATCTCCTAGCAGCCTGATAAACCCAATTGCTGATTGGCTTGGCTGATTTTGGTGTATTTTGGCTATGTGTGAGTCTGTTGTTCCCTTCTTCCTTGTAGAAATCATGTCGAGCTCAGGGGTGGAAGCTGTATCAAGATATTGATAAGCACAATTGGCCTATGGTTGGGTGGAACATTGCAGATGCAAAGCTAATTTCTCAGGGACTACTTTGTTTCAAGATAAGTACTCCCATGTGCTAATTCTATATGGTTTTAATTAATGAATGAAATGAATATCTTGAATGTATGATGGATGTGTAATAGAATTTAATTCTGCTGTGTTTTAAAATATTTATGCATCTACATATGTCCATCTTCATTTTATATGAATGTTTGTTTACTAAGTATGGGGCTAGATGTATGGAATTAGAGTGACATTCTCTCCCATGCTGGTATGATGGGAGGGGATGTTACATAATGGTATCAGATCCATAGGCTACAACATTGGGCCTCTATGGGCCAAGTATGATCACAGTTACAAGGGAAGATCCCCTTCTAAACACCACCGATTACCATGTTGGGGCTCAACAGGCTAAGGTTGAACAGTTTGCAGAGTTTGCAGAGGAAAAAGTCACCTCCTATTGAGCAATAATCATCACATAAAGAAAGGAAAAATTCTGAATTTTTCTAACTGTTTTTCTGAGTTTTCTACTAAGGTTGCGGCGATGAAAGTTAAGCTAACTTTCTGCATGCACAGCGGCAAAAGTTAGGCTAAATTTCTGCGTGGCAGCGAAAATTAGACTAATTTTTCTGTGCGCGCGATGACAAAAATTGGGTTAAATTTCTACGACGTAGTTGGCAGGTTTAGTGCTAACTTTTGCGACTCTGCCGGCAATTTTAACGTTAATATTTGCGATGCATAGAAGCGAAATTAAGGATAAGTTTTGTGACATGCGACGGTGGAATTAACATTATATTTTGTGATGCGGAGGCAAAGTTATGTTAAATATCTGCACGCGGCGGAAAAAGTTAGACTAATTTTCTGCATGTACGGCGGTGAGAATTGGGATAACTCTTGCGGCTCTGTCGGCAAAGATAAGCCCAAAAGCGCCGCAACGGTCGACGAAATAGCTGTTAAACTCTGCGCCAAAGGGAAGCAGTCGGCAGTCACAGGGCTGGTAGACGGAGATTTTAACGATAATTTTTGTGACACGATCGGCGGAGATGTTGCTAATTCTGCGCCGAAAGGGAAGAGAAAATTCTAAATTTTTTTCTAAGTGTTTTGAAATTTTTTTTGCCTAAAGGCTGTGTCGGTGAAGTTAAGGTTAAACTTCTGCATGCACGGCGGCAGAATTAATGTTAAATTCTACGTGCGCAGCAACAGAATTAGCGTTAATATCTATGATGCACGCAGTGGCAACTTAGCGATAGGAGCCGCGCCACCCGCAGAAATTTTAAGGATAAAATCTGTGACGTGCGCGGTGTGCGGCAGTGAAAATAACCTTAACATCCGCGACAACCGTGGAATATTTTAGCTTAAAATTCCATGACACGGACGACACTTTTTAAGCTAAATTTCCGCGACAATGGCGGCCATTTTAACCTTAATAATTGCGCCAGACGGGAATATTCTATGATTGGACAAAGTTGTGAATATGTGATTTCCCCACTTACATGCAAATAATTTATAGCATTACAATGCAGCTAACAATTATGTTTATAAACACATTTTGCAGAATTATAGTCACATCAAAGCAGCATTCCAGATAAGTGCAGTTGGAAAGTTTTGGTCTTGGTTGGGCTAAGAATATCAACATCATGGATGATGCACAGGATCTCTCTGACAGGTACTATGATGACAAGATCACATAGTTCCATGAGCTGAGATTGGGACAATTGATCATGGAAGAGTATGCAAACAAGTTCTTGGAACTGTTGAGGTATGTCAAGTATATTCGAGATGATAAGGTAAAAATTTAGTGTTTTCTAAGTGGGCTACCTCAGTCATATAAAGATAGGATTGAATTTGATGAGCCTCAAAGTATAGAAGAGGCAATAATGAAGGCCAAGTATTGCTATGATCAAAACAAAAGCAAATCTGATTTCCATAAGGCATGGAAGGACAAGAAAAATGAGAAGTTTGACCAAAGGAAGAAAGGTTTCAAACCTCCTCATACCAGAAATCAGCAAAGGCATCCATTACAAGTTGTGACTAAGCCAACTAGGATGATGGGAGACAAGCCAAAAGATCCAAAGGAGCCAAGAGAACCACTTCAATGTTGGGGTTGTGGAGGAGACCACATGCTTAGGAACTGTCCAGATCGGAATGGGAATGCAAATCAAGTTCACAACATCCAAGGAGCTAAAATTGTGGGTCAAGTGGTGAGGACAATCCCTAGAATCTATGCAGCACTGGACGACCGCAAGGCAGATCATCAATCAACTGTTGTTGAAGTTGAAGGTAAGATTGATAAGCAATCTATTTCTATTTTGATTGATCCTAGATCTACTCACAGTTATATCACTCCTAAAATTGTTAGTAAGAAATCAAAGCATAGTAAATCATGGTTATTTCTATTTTGATTTTGAGATTTGTGCTTTTAAGAAATCAAAGCATAGTAAATCATGGTTAGTTCAACTAGCCACTGGAACCAAGAGAAAAGTTAGTGAAATTGTAGAGAAATGTCCCTTAGAGATGGACGGGCTATTCACGTATGCAAATATGAATGTTTTTCCACTGGGTCCTATGATATTCTCATTGGAATGGATTGGTTAGAAGCGCACAGGGTTAAACTTGAGTGCTACAATAAAAATTTTGAATGCATGGACGAAGAAGGAAACCCAAGGGTTGTAAAAGGCATTCCAAAGGTGACTTCTGTTAGGTAGGTTTCAGCCATGCAGCTGAAGAAGTTCTATAGAAAGGGTTGTCAATTGTACATAGCCCATGTTTTGGAGGCAACAGAAAATGAAACTCCTATGTTAGAGGACTATCATGTATTGCAGGAATTCAAGGATTTTTTTCTTGATGAGATTCCGGGGCTTCCTCCAAAGAGAGACATTGATTTTACAATTGAACTTGTTCCAGGAGCAGCACCAGTGTCTAAGACATCGTACAGGATGAGTACACCGGAATTGCTAGAATTGAAAATGCAATTACAAGAATTGTTGGAAAAGAAATATATCAGGCCAAGTGTGTCCCCATGGGGAGAACTTGTTCTATTTGTGAAAAAGAAACATGGAACACTCATGTTATGTATTGACTACAGGTAGTTGAACAACGTCACTGTGAAGAAAAAATACCCATTTCCCCGAATTGATGACTTTTTTGATCAAATGAGAGGAGCAAAGGTATTTTCAAAGATTGACTTAAGGTCAAGTTACCATCAGGTAAGAATCAAAGAGGAAGATATTCATAAGACAACCTTTAGAACAAGGTATGGACACTATGAGTTTGTAGTGGTACGATTTGGTCACACAAATGCACCAGCTACATTCATGTGTCTCATGAATAGTGTTTTTAGCAAGTATTTGGACAAGTTCGTTCTTGCATTTATAGACGACATTCTCATCTATTCTAAGAATGAATAAGAGCATGAAGAACATTTGAGAATGACATTGCAATTGCTAAGGGAGCATAAGCTGTATGCAAAGTTAAGCAAATGTGACTTTTATAAAGATAAAATTCATTATTTGGGTCACATTATCTCAGACAAAAGAATATATGTGGACCCTGAGAAGATTGAATCCATTATGAATTGGCTAACTCCAAGGAATGTGACAGATGTGAGATCTTTTATGGGCCTTGCTAGGTACTATAGGAGGTTCATTGAAGGATTCTCCAAGGTCGCAAACCCGATCACTTCTTTGCAAAAGAAGGAAATAAAGTTTGAATGGTCACCAAGATGTGAGGAAAGTTTCCAACGGTTGAAGAATATTCTTACGAGTGCACCAATTTTGAAAATTGTAGACCCAGAAAAAGACTTTTTGGTGTGTACCGATGCATGCAACCAAGGACTTGGAGGAGTTCTTATGCAAGACAACCACATGGTATGCTATGAGTCGAGAAAGTTGAAGGAGCATGAGAAAAACTATGCTACTCATGATTTACAACTTGCAACCATAGTACATGCTTTAAAGATCTGGAGGCATTACTTAATGGGCAGGAAATTTGAGTTAAGGACAGACCATTGTGGTCTAAAATACTTGTTTGATCAACCAACTTTAAATGCTAGGCAAGCTAGATGGTTGGAATTTTTGTGTGAATTTGATTTTGAGATCAAACACATAAAAGGGAAAGAAAATAAGGTAGCATATGCACTTAGCATGAAAGTACATGAAATGCATGTGGCAGCGCTTAGCACTTGCCAACCAGATTTGAGGCAACAGATTGTTAACCATATTGTTGAGGACAAAGTGTATGTGCAAATAAAGGACAAATTGCAACAACAAGACCTTGAAAAGAAGTATGAAGGATACAATTTGGAAGAAGACAGGCTTATTACTTATAAGAATAGATCCTATATTCCAAATATGGCAGATTTGAGGAGGATTGTTATGGATGAAATCCATAAAGCTCCATACTCCGGTCACCCAGGATATCAGAAAACAATTGCTACAGCAAGAAAATATTATTTCTGGCTAGGAATGAAGAAGGATGTTGCTGAATACATTTCCAGGTGCATGAAGTGTCAGTAGGTGAAGGTTGAACACCAACACCCAGCAGGTTTATTGCATCCATTTCCAATCCCAGAATGGAAATGGGAAGTAATTTCCATGGATTTTATTACAGGATTGCCAATGATTGTGAGACAACATGATTCCATCATGGTGGTGGTGGACAAGTTAACAAAGGAAACACATTTTATACCGGTTAAGTCCACACATAAAGTCGATGCCATTGCAAATATTTTCATGAAGGAAATTTTTCAGATTACATGGATTGCCTAAGGAAATAATTTCTGACAGGGATACCAAGTTCACTTCCAATTTTTGGAAAGGTCTCTTTGCAGATTTGGGTACACAGTTGAGCTTTAGTACCGCGTACCATCCTCAAACAAATGGGAAAATGGAAAGAGTAAATCGGGTGCTTGAAGACATGCTTCGCATGTATGTAATGGAAAAACCATCCAAGTGGGAGGATTATCTACACTTGATAGAGTTTGCATATAACAATGGGCAGCAAGAATCATTGGGAATGAGTCCATATGAGGCTTTGTACGGCAGAAGTTGCAGGAAACCAGTGACTTGGGACAATCTAGTGAACAGAATTGTACTTGCGCCAGAATTGCTTAAGGAAATGGAACAAGAGGTTGCAAAGATCAGACAGAATTTAAAAACAGGCCAGGATAGACAGAAAATCTATGTAGATAAGCATAGGGTACTTAGGGAATTCAATGTCGGGGATCATGTGTATCTTAGAGTGAAGTCAAGGAAGAGTTCCTTGAATCTTGGGAGTTGCGCCAAGCTATCACCTAGATACTGTAGGCCATTTGAAGTGCTTGAAAGAATAGGGCCTGTTGCATATAGACTTGCATTTCCTTCTAACACAAGAGCTCATAATGTGTTTCATGTTTCTTTGCTTAAGAAATATGTACATGATCCTAACCATGTGATTAATTGGGATGTGATCCAGGTGGAACCTGAGGGAGAGTTCCAAACCGATCCATTGCGCATCCTAGACAAGAAGGTAACATTGCTCCGGAACCGAGCCATCGGGCAGGTAAAGGTGCAATGGAAGCACTACGGTCCCGATGAGGCTACATGGGAGCCGGAGGATGCCATGAGAGTGGCATATCCATTTTTGTTCAATTTTGATGAGCACCGAGGACAATGCTAATGTAAGGGGAGGGGAATGTAACGTCCCCATTTTGACTCTATTCCATTAAAATTGTAAATGATGTAAATATCGTTATTAAATCATGGTGAGGAGCTTAAGGCCAAGGCCCCGCCATTGATTTATCGTTTCATGTATCAACAATTAAAATCGGTGCATATAGTTCTTGTGCTAGACATGCAGTAAATTAAGACATCATGTAAATAATTTTTTTAATGAAATACCCACGACTAGCTATGCAATGCAACAAAGAGATGGGGGCATGATTTTTATAAGGAATAGGGAGGGAAATTATTCAAACCCTTGAGCCAATGGTGCTAACCCATGTGTCAATGAGAAAACCCATAAACCCTCAACTACCCATTTTGGCTTATGCACCCAATCATTAAATTCTTCCAAGAGTTGGTTGAGGCAGTTAATGATTGGGAGTGGAGAGGTATGGCAGGAAATTTCACGCATGGGCAAGCCATCAACCTGAGAATTTGTATTCTTGCTTCTTAGGCAAGAAAACACCCACTAAATGGTACCCAAAGCCATCTTTCACCCATGGAATTTTCCCTCCCACGCAGTCTGAGCTATCTGGGACTTTCCCCATCATGTTTTTCACCATTTTTCTACATTTTCCATGCCTAGGAACTCGTTTTTGTATTACACAATGGCTGGGAAGAAGGGAGCCACAATTTTGGGGTTTATGGAGGCCGTTTTTGTCCCTTGAATGCCCATAAACGTTTTTCTGAAAATGATTTGCTCTCCCAGGGTTGTTTTCCCCTTCTCCCATTTCATTTTTGGCTGCCCACGATTTTATGAAATTGGTAGAAACCCCATTTTGGGCATCCCACTGTAAAAATGTTTTTCTACATGACCAGCACTTATGATTTTGCTGTTATGTGGATCCCTATTTTGGTTTGAACCTGTGAGCAAGAAATTTGGAGTGGTAGTGGAAAAAATTGGCTTGATAAACCTAGGGGAAAATATCCTCTCAAGAAGATCAAAAGGGTTGTCTACTCTTCTATGCACACCTTGAACAACACTCAATTGGAAGGTATGGCATGAGGGACTGTGTAGTAGTGAAGGGAATACTTCCTTGAATCAAGTGTGTAGGCATTGTGGGGAACCAAGCTGGATAGATCTTGTAGGGGTACCCATAGCTCTGTGGTTGAGCTCACTAGCTTAGCAATTCTTCCTTTTCCATCTCCTAGTAGCCTGATAAACCCAATTGTTGATTGGCTTGGCTGATTTTTGTGTATTTTGGCTTTGTGTGAGTCTATTGTTCCCTTCTTCTTTGTAGAAATCATGCCCAGCTCGGGGGTGGCAGTTGTATTAAGATATTGATAAGCACAACTGGCCTATGGTTGGGTGGAACGTTGCAGATACATAGCTGGTTGTTCAAAGACTACTTTGTTTCAAGATAAGTACTCTCGTGCTAATTCTGTATGGTTTTAATTGATGAATGACATGAATATCTTGAATGTATAATGGATCTGTAATATAATTTAATTCTGCCGTGTTTTCAAATATTTATGCATTTGCATATGTCCATCTTCATTTTATATGAATGTTTGTTTACTAAGTATGGAGCTAGATGTCCGAAATTAGAGTGATGTTCTCTCCCATGCTGATATGATGGGAGGGGACGTTACAGAGGGTAAAGCCTTTGGTATCTCAAAGATATAATGATGTTTGTCCAAAACCTTATGCAAGTCGGTATGGATTTTAGGTGTTGTGCAATCTACAACCTAAATGGCATGGAAGTGAGCAAAAAACATATTTCTATTCATATTTGAACAAAATTATATTCTTGATTAATTTATTGTAGTAGGAATTTGTCCAACCTTCATCCACATCCAAAACTACTTACATATTAATCCGGTTAATGATCACAGTTAAAGTTGATAACGTTCTCTTACAAAACAACGTTTATAGAGATAAGAAGATGGTACATGAATTATATTACAAATCAATATTGATTTTGATACATTAATTTCTATTATATTCAAATATAAAAATAACATTTTAATAGTATTTAGTTGGTTCATCATGAATATTATCAATTAGTAAAAAACCTTAATGACATAAATCCATCATTTTATTTAAACAAAATGCTCCATTATGATGGCACATGAATTATCTTACGAAACAATAATGATTTTGATATTTTAATTTCTATTATACTCAAATATAAGAATAACATTTTAATAAAATTTAGATGGTTCATCATCACTATTTCCAATTAGTAAAAAACCTTAATGACATAAATCCATCGTTTTATTTAAACAAATTGTTCCATAAAAAATAAGCATAACATTTTGAAAAAATAACTTATCACTATTATCAATTAGTAAATCCTAATGAGATAAATCCATTATTTTATTTAAATAAAATTTTACATAAATAAACATAATACTTTGAAAAAACAAACTAAACCAGATCAACTTGTTTCAGATTTGGACTATATTTAAGAAAATATGCCAACATATGATATTTAAGAGAATCCAACACCTTCTATTTAAGAGAATCCAACACTTGCTATTTAAAAGAATCTAGGTGAGAAGGATAACAATCATTCCTTCCAACCACTCAAGCTACATCCAATGCATTAACTAAGTTTTAACCTTATATAAAAGATATATATTTATGTTGGGCATGTGCAGGCTAATGAGGGTCACTTTTGGCGTGTCAGATGCAATTGAAAACTGAAAAATCAAGCATCCCTCAACTTACTCGTTTTTTTTGAGATACGTACACAAGATATCTTGCATCGAGTAAAGAAGATTAAATGTAGGAAATTGAGTCACGTTTCCGAATATATAAGTTTTAAGTATTGAAAATTTACATAACTATGTAAAATTTCATCTTTTCTAAGAGTTACTTTTTATTTTTTCGCAAATGATAAGGTATATGTTTTTGTGGGTGCATCCTTTGAGTGCCTAAATGATGGTTTCATGATACAAAAATTGGTAGACATGTAAAGAACCAGTAGCACTAGTGAAACACTATTTTTCCAAAGTTAAATGTTTAACTTTTTTTTTTAATTATCTAAGTGACCAAACCTCGAGAATGGTATGTCAAATGTGGGTGCAACCTTTGAAGGTCTTAATGCAATCATTTTGACTTGGATTTTTTATATCATGTATAGGTCGATATCTACTAGAGAAACATACATTTTTATTTAAATGGTTGTGAAATAAAAAATTTATGGAATAAACACTAAAAAACGTATTTTTTGACTTAAGAAGTGATGACACAAGAACATTAGGAAAAAAATAGAAACAATATGTATTTTAAAAAAAAATACATATTTGGAATTTGCATAAAAAATGCTATCTATGCCTAAAACTTCGTAAACAATGGTTGTGTATGTCATGCTGTAAAGAGTGGTGAAAGACAGACATATTGAGAAAAATGGTGGAAATTCCCTATTAGCTATGGTTTAACACAATCCATAGCACAGGTTTGGTAAGTCCGAACCAACCACATAGGATTGTGAATGACACGCGGGTGCATGAGGAGGCATGTTTTAGGCGCTAAGGAATGCTCGCCTGTTTTGTTTAAATTCAAATTTTTATTACCGCGCTTAGTGTCAACCAAAACGCTCTAGAGTTTTGTTTCTCCAAAACACTAGAGCATTTTGTTTCTCCAAAATGCTCTATCTTTTTGGAGAAACAAAAATCTAGAGCGTTTTGGAGAAACAAAACACTAGAGAGCATTTTGGAGTTACAAAATGCTCTAGCTTTATAAACCACATAAACTATTAAGTGTTGAATGGAGATAAGGGGTGAGAGAGAGAGAGAGAGACGGGATACGAAGGGGGGAGAAAGGGACATAAATCTATGGAGGTGGAGAGAGGAATGAAAATGGAGAAAATTAAATGCCTAAACCCATAAGTCCTAAGGCCCAAACAACCTATATCCCTAAAACCCTAAACACCTAAGCCCTTAACGCATAGTCCCTTAACACTTTAACCTCTTGACACTTAATCCTAACCTTTTATACCTTACACCACTAATAGTCGATCTCTAAATCCCTGAACTTACAAATATCTTAATTCTTAAATCCCTAGTCCCTTAATTAACCTTTTATCTCCCATCCTCACAGTCCTTATCCTCTAACACCCTAAGACCTTAACCCCTTATAAGACCTTAACACCATAGCACCTAAGCCCTTAATACCTACCACTTAAAACCTAACCCCCTAACCCTATATCCCTAAATCTCTACGTTGCATGTGTGCTCTTTGTTTTCATGAGAGCTCTATGTTTTCTTTATCTCTCTCCCTTGGGATTGATCTCTCCTCTCTTGACTTTGGAAGTCTAGCTTGGGCTTGTGCATTAGCCTCTAAGCTCTGTTTACCCCTTATAAGCCTTTAACCCCTTCACCATAATGCCTAACCTCATAAACCCTAAGAAGCTAACCCTAGAGCACTAAATCCCTTAACCCCTAAATCCCCTAACCCTTAAACCCCTTAACCACTTTATCTCTAATCCCACAACCCCTAACCCCTAAGACCTAGTCCACCCCTAACCCTTAAACAACATAACCCATAATACTTAAAGCCCAAATTTTTAAATCCCTAAATCCTTAAATCTTTAACCTCTAGAAACAATTAAACTTTTAACTAATTGGTCTTAACCCCTTAAACCCTACCTCTAACCCCTTAAACCTACCCCTACCCATTGAGCCCTAAATTCCTTAACCCCTAAATGGCTGGTATTTAGTATAACGGTAACCACATTATTATGCTGCACAGGTGATCTAGAAAGAGATGATCCACCAATGTTTCATCATTCCTCTAGTTGGAACTTGCATCTATGTGACGTCCCTCAGCTGCTTCTCTAGTGGAAGATTTGGGATTTGAGTTGCTTAGTCTCTGTGATTCTTCTTCAGTGTGTAAGTTTTCAATTAAACACCTGAGAAACTCATGGCTGTCCTGCTGTACACGTCCGTTAAACTGAGGACTCTTTCCACGAATAACACTCAAAAGAACGTCGGGGATGAGTACCTCAGTTCTAATATTCGACAATTCAACTTCATCGTCATTGCCATCATCTTGCGCAGATCCCTCTAAACTTGTTTCAGCGTACAAATTTCTCAGAGCTGATGTTATTGGGTCTTCAGTATACTGTGCGGGTTTCATGAAATGATCACGAAGCCCATCCATGGCAAGCAAATTCTTCATAATTGAGTTGAAGTAACAAGTATTACCAAGATTCTTAAGTCCTTTGACTATGCGCCTGGTGCGACCATCATTTTCAGGCATATTTGCATCCATTTGTTATTGTTTTGCCTTAATGCAATATGAGCAGACGCCAACTGAATCCGTAACTCAGTATTCCTTTGAATTCTGTTCCAATTTGTTTGGCTACTGATCCCTCTAAACTTGTTTCAGCGTACAAATTTCTCAGAGCTGAAGTTATTGGGCTTTCAGTATACTGTGCGGGTTTCAAGAAATGATCACGAAGCACATCTATTGCAAGCAATTTCTTCATAATTGAGTTGAAGTAACAAGTATTACCAAGATTCTTAAGTCCTTTGACTATGTGCCTGGTGCGACCATCATTTTCAGGCATATTTGCATCCATTTGTTATTGTTTTGCCCTAATGCAATATGAGCAGAGGCCAACTGAATCCGTAACTCAGTGTTCCTTTGAATTCTGTTCCAATTTGTTTGGCTACTGATCCCTCTAAACTTGTTTCAGCCTACAAATTTCTCAGAGCTGAAGTTATTGGGCCTTCAGTATACTGTGCGGGTTTCATGAAATGATCACGAAGCCCATCCATTGCAAGCAAATTCTTCATAATTGAGTTGAAGTAACAAGTATTACCAAGATTCTTAAGTCCTTTGACTATGTGCCTGGTGCGACCATCATTTTCAGGCATATTTGCATCCATTTGTTATTGTTTTGCCTTAATGCAATATGAGCAGACGCCAACTGAATCCGTAACTCAGTATTCCTTTGAATTCTGTTCCAATTTGTTTGGCTACTGTGATAGTACTGTGTTCAAATTAGTTTGATATACAATGAGCGGAAGAGATTTCATATATACAGTGAAATATGTTCATATCTGACAGTTATTGATCAATGAACAGTCGCGCCGTTTTCACAGTTATTGACCAAATTGATATTTTAGAATCTTAAAATATTAAAATAATATTTTAATCTTTGTTTGCCCTAAGCTTTTCGAGAAGGTGATAGTCTCTAGCAAAGCAATTCCTTTCAAAATCTCTTAAAAATATGGCTGATGTGTGGTTTTAATAATATAAAATACTAGCCATTGCTCGAATAAACTCTGATAGAAACAATAAATAAAAGGTGTTAGGGAAGTAAGTTGACTAAAGATGGTAAGAGTTTTATTTTCAACTTGAAAAAAGAAAAATAGCATTGCTTTGTTATCTACTCAAAATATATGTTTTAATGTTCGACAAACTACAAATTCAAATGTTGAAATATCAATCATACAAAATGGTAACTAAGATGAATAATTGATTAAAAAAGTTTATATTTTATCTAATTCAAAACATGTAGTCCTACAATGATATTTATATGGTAGCAATTGAGAAATATGTGAAGAGCTGGTTGCATCAAATAATACAATACTTGACCAAGGATAAATGACAAAGTATAAAACTATGCAAAGTCTATAGACTTCAATGTTTGATTGAATCAGTGGATTGTTCCACCTCTATGTTTTTGTCAACCATCCATCTCCTAATTTCTAATTAATGAAGCTAAGTCAACCCTCAATCTCCTTAGAAACCTTTAGCTAACAAAGTGTTAGGTGAAGTAAACTATCCATGTCCTTAATAACACCAAGCTAACAAAGATAAGTCAATACCCAAAATTCTTAACAATGCATGCCTTAATGTAATGGGAATGAGCCTTTCCATGCCTTACATAATGAACTATTTCCCAATTGTATTAATATATTTCAATGGCCAAGTGGAAAAATGAATTATGTTTTCTCCTCATTATCTCCTAACCACTTGAAAGATATTGTAGTGTTGATCTTCTCTTTATTATCTAGGCAATATCAAAAGAAGTACATTATTGGAGGGAGAAATACCCAAGTTCACTACAAGAAGAGATTTAAGATTTTTTTTTTGAGAACTTTGTGAAGTAAGAAGCATAGTTTTCAACTTAATTTGTGGTATGGTTTTTTTGAATAACTTGTTTGGCATGTAATTTTTCAAAATTTTCTTCTCTCTTTCACAATAAGTAGAGGAAATAAAGAATCAATTATAAAATATTAATATAACTCTAAAACTAAATTTTATTATTATTAAAACTATTTATCTTAACTTCTTATTTTTTTTATAGTAATTTTCTTAACTTTCCATTTCCTTCTTATTTCTTGAATGAATTCATCCATGAATACCAATTTCAGATGAACTTTCAAATTGGATAGTGTAAAAAATTTTATGAGACAAACATGAGAGAAAATTGAATAAATAGAAGTTTGAATTTTTAATAATATTTTTAGCTTCCTTAAATATTAAAATATTATACACCATAATTATTATACATTACTCATATAAATCCAAACCCAAATAATTATAAGTACAAAAAAATCATAATTGAGGTACATAACTTATTTGGTTTAGATATAATAGATCATGTCAACTTGTGAATTTTTTGTGGAATCTACATAGTAGCTTATCCTTTTTTACAATTCCTTGGAATTTTTTTATGTTCACTATGAATCTTTTGAACAACAATGAATCTTTGCTTAATAACATCACTATTTTCCATCAAATATACCACTTTTGATTGATTCACATTTTCTAAAAATTCAAACTCATCCTCTATGCTCAATGTGGTGCATGCATTAATAACTTCAACATGATGAGTTGAACAACAAGTAGGAAGGCAATGAAATTGGAAAATTTCCACTAAGTTTGAGAATAACTCTATGTTCTACCATATGAGAAATTAACATTGTGTTTGATTTGGTTGTCATGGTTGTAAGAGATGTATGTACTAGGGAACTCATGAAGTATTACCGAGTGTAGATAGATTGCCGTCGGCTATGATGACTCAATCGAAGCTCAAGTCAATCTTGTAAAAATAAAATATAAGCCATATAAAGATGAATGGTTGTAAAGTCTTTGTGACAATCAGTACAGAGAGAAAATTGAGAATTGAATCCGATGAGTTAGATGTGTCAATCAGGTTATGAGGTTATAAAATCCTTAATGAAAATGAACACGGAGAATTATTTTAAGAGAGATGCAATACACAGGTCGAAGAGTATGAGTCAAATTTGACGAGCTAGGTGTGTCAAACTGAATTAATTTTTGTGAATTAGGTGTTGTAACGAGAGTTGTGGTTGGAAAAACCATTAGGTTAAACTATTGGTTTACAAATAAATTAATCAATCTCCATGGTTATTATATAATTTACAATTTTTTCTATTGGGTAAGTGCTTCAATAGTTTTGGCTTTGCATCCCATCCTAAAAAACATAAATTAGGTTTCGAAAAAGGTTTTGTGGTTCGCTTGAGGATAATTTCTCTTAAATTATGGAATTCACGATGCATACTCCTCTATTTGCTTAGGAAGTTGGCAAGTAAAACTTCCATCTATTATTGAATGGGTGCGTAACACTATCTTAGGGTTTAAAAACTTTATTTTCATATCTCTACCAAGAAAAGAGATTGTCTTATGTCTTTTAAACTTTAACAAAGTGCATTACATCCATAGAAATTGTGATGTACGATAAATTTGTGTTCTCTCACATGTAAACATTGAATATAAGATTTTTTTTATTTAAAAAAAATCTATAATTGATTATATAAAATTACAAATGATGAGTTTATTATTATTATTATAAAATATATAATTTGAAAACATAAATTTTATTGGTTTTAGTTTTATTATTTATTCTTTAAATTTTTTGAAAAATGATATGTTTGGGGTTGATTTTTCTTATAAAATGTTAATAACAATAAATTGTGAATTTGTAAGTAGAATTTTGATATCATAGATTTTGGATATTTATATTATATTGGTAAATAAATAATGATGTGAGTATAGATTTATTTTAATTTTTGAGGTATTACACATTGAGAAAAAAATATTAAGATGCAAATCCTTTGATCATTAATCTTTTATATTTCCTTGATACATATTTTTCATTTGGATTATATTTATACACCTTTGTAAACTTTGTTAAGTGATAGGGACCTTAAAACATTTTGTTAAATAACATACCAATAAATGTATTTTCAAAATACAAATAAACTATTGTATTTTCAAAATACAAATAAACTATTTTTGATAAAAAAAACTACCATCAAGACATGAGATACACAACCATATTATCAAAAATTACAAAATTTTGTAAAATACACTACTCTTAACCAACTTCATCTTCTTTTTGAATGTGAAGTTTTTATGATTATTTCTATTATATAAAACAAAAATAACTTATATGTAGAGAAAAGCCATAAATAATTCAATTTAAATGCATATCTTTGAAAATTTTACAATGTTTTCTTTACAATGTATTAATAATATTTTATACATGCATTAATATGATTTTAAATATATAATACTTATTTATTAAAAAGATATGTAATTTTAAATTTTTTTAAACTAAATATCTATTCTTGTGATCTTCCATTTACAACTTTCCAAATAGGCTCTTAATGTTTTAAATTAAATATATAGAAAGAGATTTAAAATTTAAAATCATTTTTTATTACATTCTGAACAAACCAATATAAACACAATGAACTATAAAATAATTAATTAAAATATTGTATTTTAATATGAACCACTTTACTTTTTAAAAATTTTGAATTGCTTTATTTATTCACTATATAGCATGATAGTATGGTAAGCTTGAATTATTTTAATTGTTCATTATATCATGTTTTCATCAAGATAGTGATGTGTAGTATAAACAATTTCCTATGATCAATGTTTTTAATATTTAATTGTAGTAAAGCTCAAAATGACAGAAATAAACAACATAAATCACTAAAACATTGGATGCACTTGCATCTTCACATGGATTACACCCACAAACGAGTATTATAAAAAAGTGAATCATATAGCCAAATGGATTCCAACGGAAAAATTAAAACATACATCATATAAAGGAAGTCTTTAATAAAAATTTTGTTGCTATTGAGAAGTAATTTACACATAAGATTCATCTTAAAACTTGATCTACAAGCACCAAGAGAGATATATTTTCTTGATGCAAAAAATATTTAAGATGAAAATATTTACACCTCAAGAATTGGATCACCACAATCTTGGTTTTATTTTTTTTTAATTTTATGGGCCGATGTGTTATTCTCTGTTGAGATCAACAAAGAAAGATTACATATACTATCATGGCATCAACAAAGTGATAGTAAGATTACATTAAGTGGTATTTGTTGGGATTATTAAAACATATTAATTATGAATACTTTATTGGTTTTTTGTATGTCTATTTTTGTAAAAAAATCATAATTGGTATGTGTTGGGTTGTATATATAGAAATCTATGATTATTGGAGTTAAGGAATTATAATATGTATGTGTTAGTTGCATATACTAAATGTGTAAGTGAGCATATTAATAATTGTTGATATAAATGATGTATAAGATAGCAATGGTTGGAGAACAAGAACATGACAACATGGCTTTGTTGAGTGGCATGCATAAATTTTTTATGTGAGTATATCTATAAAGGGAATGCATAATAGTAAATATTAACATTATGGGTGTAAAGGGATAAATGCATAGCCACCATATGTCTTATTTTTAATCCTTTTTCCAAAATAAATATGTTAGAATTTTATATTATTTTATCTAAAATATGCATGAAAAGTTAAATGTAACCACTTATAATTTTCACCTCCATCATTACCAAATATTCGTTACTTTTTTTTAATACAATTATGTGGACATTCATGTAGAAATTTGATATTGAAATCAAATTGCAAAATTTTTGTAAACATTAATTGTAGTATTTAAATGAAAAATAACATTTTCTAAATTTAAATTTAAATTTTTAATGTTATTTTAATTTATAAAAATTAAGTTTATTATTAATTTTTTTAATTAATTTTTAAATATTTATAATTATTAATATACTTATTACATTATAATTATATCCCATCTTAAAAGGAAAGTCAATTTTTTTTAATATAACTGGTTTTGATGGGTTTTGTTTTCGTTTTATTTTTTTCCAAGTACGGTTGAAATTTCTAAAAAATCTTAGAATTAAATATATTAATTATCAAAATAGCATAATCTAGATGCTATGGGGTATTTGTGGGTGTTGAATCTATTTATGGATTCAAAAACACAATTTGAACACTTCCAAATTTAAATTTTACAACTATTTTTACCTTCCAACTAAAACTCACAGAAAAATCCAAAACATAGAATAAATAAACTACTCCTTTGTTTTATATTGAACTCAAATGACCATCCAAATCTTAAAACCACATACTAATCCCATAAATTATAAACAAACTAACCAACACAAAAGAAAACATTTTTAAGTTATGTTTTAAAAATATAATATTTTAATAAATAATCAAATGAATTAATCATAATGATGAATTTCATCCCTACTTAGCCGATATATTCCAATTAAATATAACAAGTTTAACAGCATAAAATAAAGTATTCCAATTAAATATAACAAGTTTAATAGCATAGAATAAAGGTCAAAGGTCAATTAAATTTTGTGTCATTACAATTTACACTTCTCATAAAACAATAGGTAAGCCCTACTTTGGAGAACTATACTCCAAGACACTTCTTTTACAAGAGAATCACTGACCAGAAACCATTTACATACAGAGTCATCTTGATCACATCTAACATACGCAAAATAATGACCCTGTCCCATAACGCCGGCGTGCTCAACCACTCCAATTAGTCGATAAATATCACTGTCTTTTTTAGAAGAGCTGCATCAAAACAAATGAATTATATATTATTATGAATAAAAACCAAAACTAACTAACTATATGATTAATCTGAATCTGAATCTGCTTGTAAAATAACAGGAAAAGCAGAAAAAAATGAAAGTGAAACTTTTAATTTATTATTCATATTCCAATATCTATGCTCTACAATGTAACATAGTAAATAAAAATAACAAAAGAGCAATTGCAGGGATGCTTCACAGGGTTGGTAATTACCTGGAGTCCAAATGGGGACTGAGATCAAGCATCTCTTCAAAGGAAACATGACGATTCAACTTGATGAACGTACCAGTAAACAAGTTTTGCTGGAACCTTTTTAGATGTATGGTTAGAATAGGAGGAGCCTTGCTGATGAGATATCTTTTGGTTGCTTCTTGTATTATTGGCTCACAAGAATTGACTTCATCCTCTATCATCCATGCTTTTCTTTTTTTGAGTCCATGTCCTTCTGCAGTTGACCTAAGTTTTTGGGCTTCCAAATCCATTTCTCCCAAATTTGCAGATATTCTATCACCCTCTTCCATTGTTGTACTATTTTCCAGATTACCAGAACCATTAAACAACTGAGATTGACATTTTTCACAGTTCCATCCATCAAGGATCTCTGCCCTCGTGAACTCTTCCAAGCAGTCATCAATAGATATTGGAATGAGTGCGTCCTCCCTCTCTTCTTCCCTGGTTTCATTACTAATAAGCGTACCCTCTAACAAATTACTTATATCGGTTGCACCAAGGGTCTCTGATTCACCAACTTCTGTTGTATTTTCTGGAATTGCATATGCAGAGCTTTCATCATAAGAGTAGAGATCATTCAAAAGATCATCATCAAGCTTAGAGTCCATAGTGTTTTCATCTTCTTCAGGAACTGGAGAGTTTTCATCTTCTTCACGTGGTTCAGAAGCTGAAGACCTTTCATCTGATTCTGTAGCTGATTCTGAAGGTGATTCTGAAGCTGCAGATCTTTCATGTGTTCTTGAAACTGCAGTTCTTTCATGTGATGAAGACCTTTCATCTGATTCTGAAGCTGATTCTGAAGCTGCAGATCTTTCATGTGTTCTTAAAACTGAATTTCTTTCATGTGATGAAGATCTTTCATCTGATTCTGAAGTTGCAGATCTTTCATGTGTTCTTGAAACTGCAGTTCTTTCATGTGATCCTGGAATTGATGAGCTCTCATCATCAGATCTTCCATGTGTTCTTGAAACTGCAGTTCTTTCATGTGATCCTGGAATTGATGAGCTTTCATCATCAGATCTTCCATGTGTTCTTGAAACTGCAGTTCTTTCATGTGATCCTGGAATTGATGAGCTTTCATCATTAGAGAAGTGACCATTCAAAATATCATCATTATTACCAGAGCGCATATTTGATGAGACACTGGCAGCTGGTTGTTCGTCCAATGTATCATCTGTATTCAACTCCTCTGAGACTTGTGTCCCTTCAATCTCCTCACTAGCAACATGATCCCCTTCTTTGCTTGAAAGAGGAGACTCAGCGCCACCAAGACACTGTAAATCACTATTAGAATTAATGCCACCAGGCGGTGTGACATTCAAGGGTTCTTCTTTGCTTGGAATGGGCGGTGTGACATTCAAGGGTTCTCCTTTGCTTGGAATGGGCAATGACAAATCATGAAATGGCTCGTATTTCACCGAACGGTAACCACATTTTGAACAGTGAATTATGCTGCACAGCTGACCTCGAAAGAGATGATCCACCAATGTTTCATCATTCCTCTGGTTCGAACTTGCATCTATGTGACGTCCCTCAGCTGCTTCTCCACTGAAAGATCTGGGACTTGAGTTGCTTACTCTCTGTGATTCTTCTTCAGTGTGTAAGTTTTCAATTAAACACCTGAGAAACTCATGGCTGTCCTGCTGCATGCATCCCTTAAACTGAGGACTCTTTTCACGAATAGCACTCAAAAGAACGTCCGGGATGAGTACCTCAGTTCTAATATTCGACAATTCAACTTGCGCAGATCCCTCTAAACTTGTTTCAGCGTACAAATTTCTCAGAGCTGAAGTTATTGGGCCTTCAGTATACTGTGCGGGTTTCATGAAATGATCACGAAGCCCATCCAATGCAAGCAAATTCTGCATAATTGAGTTGAAGTAACAAGTGTTACCAAGATTCTCAAGTCCTTTGACTATGCGCCTGGTGCGACCATCATTTTGAGGCATATTTGAATCCATTTGTTATTGTTTTGCCTTGATGCAATATGAGCAGACGCCAACTGAATCCGTAACTCAGTATTCCTTTGAATTCTGTTCGAATTTGTTTGGCTACTGTGATAGTACTGTGTTCAAATTATTTGATATACAGTGAGCGGAAGAGCTTTCATATATACAGTGAAATATGTTCAAATCTGACGGTTATTGATCAATGAACAGTCGCGCCGTTTTCACAGATATTGACCAAATTGATATTTTAGAATCTTAAAACATTTAAATAATATTTTAATCTTTGTTTGCCCTAACTTTTCGAGAAGGTGATAGTCTATAGCAAAGTAACTCCTTTCAAAATCTCTTAAAAATATGGCTGATGTGTGGTTTTAATAAAATAAAATACTAGCCATTGCTCAAATAAACTGATAGAAACAATAAATAAAAAATAAAAGGGGTTAGGGAAGTAAGTTCACTAAGAGTTTTATTTTCAACTTGAAAAAAGAAAAATAGCATTGCTTTGTTATGTACTTAAAAAATATATTTTTTAATTGCACAGAGTAAAACTAGGTGCTCTACAATCTAGTACGGGGAAGATGATGTAACGTTTGTGATGTAGCAAAATAATTAAAAAAAATTATGTGGGCTCATAAAATAAAAAATTATGGATCACAAAATAAAAAAATTATGGAAAGTATTGAAAAAAATCCATGTTGGTTCATAAAATAAAATATTATGAAAAATAATTAAAAAATAGATGTTCTTTTATAAGATAAAAACTTAAAACTTAAACCCGGATCTATCAATCAAGAGAGATCAAATTTCTTGAGTTTAATGGATCTATGTTGGGATTTACAAAATACAAATTCAAATGTTGAAATATCAACCATACAAAATGGTAACTAAGATGAACAATTGAATAATTGACTAAAAAAGTTCATATTTTACCTCATTCAAAACATGTAGTCTTACAATGGTATCTATATGGTAGCAATTGTGAAATATGTGAAGAGTGGGTTGCATCAAATAATACAATACTTGACCAAGGATAAATGACAAAGTATAAAAATATGCAAAGTCTATAGAATTCAATGTTTGATTGAATGAGTGGATTGTTCCACTTCTATGTTTTTGTCAACCATCCATCTCCTAATTTCTAATTAATGAAGCAAAGTCGACCCTCAATCTCGTTAGAAACCCTTAGCTAACAAAGTGTTAGGTGAATTAAACTATCCATGTCCTTAATAACACCAAGCTAACAAAGATAAGTCAATACCCAAAATTCTTAACAATGCATGCCTTAATGTAATGAGAATGAGCCTTCCCATGCCTTACATAATGAATTATTTCCCAATTGTCTTAATGAATTATGTTTTCTCCTCATTATCTCCTTATCACTCGAAAGATATTGTAGTGTTGATCTTCTCTTTATTATCTAGGCAATATCAAAAGAAGTACATTATTGGAGGGAGAAATACACAAGTTCACTACAAGAAGAGATTTAAGGATTTTTTTTTTGAGAACTTTGTGAAGTAAGGAGCATAGTTTTCAATGTAGTGCTCTATCCATCTTTCAATAATCTAGACTAAACTTAATTTGTGGTATGGTTTTTTTGAATAGCTTGTTTGGCATGTAATTTTTCAAAATTGTCTTCTCTCTTTCACAATAAGTAAAGGAAATAAATAATCAATTATAAAATATTAATATAACTCTAAAACTAAATTTTATTATTATTAAAATTGTTTATCTTAACTTCTTATTTTCTAGAGTAATTTTCTTAACTTTCCATTTCCTTCTTATTTCTTCAATGAATTCATCCATGAATATCAATTTCATATTCTTTGAAATTGGATAGTGTAAAATGTTTTATGAGACAAACCTGAGAGAAAATTGCATAAATATAAGTTTGAATTTTTAAGAATATTTTTAGCTTTCTTAAATATTAAAATATTAGACGCCACAATTATTATACGTTACTCATTTAGATCCAAAATGAAATAATTATAAATACAAAAAAAATCATAATTGAGGTACATAACTATTTTGGTTTAGATATAATAGATCATGCCAACTTGTGAATTTTTTGTGGAATCTACATAGTACTTTATCCTTTTTACAATTCCTTTGAATTTTTTTATGTTCACTATGAATCTTTTGAACAACAATGAATCTTTGCTTTATAATAACCTCACTATCTCCCATCAAATATAGCACATTTGATTGATTTGCATTTCTAAAAATTCCAACTCATCCTCTATGCTCAATGTGGTGCATGCATTAATAATTTCAACATGATGAGTTGAACAAGAAATAGGAAGGCAATGAAATTGGAAAATTTCCACTAAGTTTGAGAATAACATTATGTTTGATTTGGTTGTCATGGTTGTAAGAGATGTATGTACTAGGGAACTCATGAAGTATTACAAAGTGTAGGCAGATTACTGTTGGGATCTGTGGTTATGATGACTTAATCGAAGCTCAAGTCAGTCTTGTAAAAATAAAATATAAGCCATAAAAAGATGAGTGGTTGTAAAGGCTATGTGACAATAAGTACACAGAGAAAATTGAGAATTGAATCTCATGAGTTAGATGTGTCAATTAGGTTATGAGGTTATAAAATCCTTAATGACAATGAACACAAAAAATTATTTTAAGAGAGATGCAATACACAGGTAGAAGAGTATGAATAAAATTTGACGAGTTAGATGTGTCAAACTGAATTAATTTTGGTGAGTTAGGTGTGATAATCACATTTGTGTTTGGAAAAACCATTAGGTTAAACTATTGGTGCACAAATAATTAATCAATCTCAATGGTAATTATATAATTTACAATTTTTTTTATTGGGTAAGTGCTTCACTAGTTCTAGCTCTGCATCCCATCCTAAAACATAAATTAGGTTTCGAAAAAGGTTTTGTGCTTGGCTGGAGGATAATTTCTCTTAAATTATGGAATTCACGATGCATACTGCTCTATTTGCTTAGGAAGTTGGAAAGCAAAACTTTCATATATTATTGAATGGGTGTGCAACACTATCTTAGGGTTTAAAAACTTTATTTTGATATATCTATCCAGAAAACAAATGGTATTATGTCTTTTAAACTTTAACAAAGTGCATTACATCTATAGAAATTGTGATGTACGATAAATTTGTGTTCTCTCACATGTAAATTGAATATAAGATTCTCTTTTATTTAAAAAATAATATATAATTGATTATATAAAATTATAAATGATAAGTCTTCTATTTTATTATTATTATTATTTGAAAACATAAATGTTGCTTTAGTTTTATTATTTATTCTTTGAATTTTTTGAAAAATGATATGTTTGGGGTTGATTTTTCTTATAAAAAGTTAACAAGAATATTGTGAATTTATAAGTAGAATTTTGATATCATAGATTTTGGATATTTATATTATATTGGTAAATAAATAATTGTCATGTCCCAAAATTGGCATTGGGTCACAATGGCCTAATCACATTGGCCCTATTCATTAGAGTTTGTCAAATTGATGCTAAAGGTCAAATAATTGCCAAGGAGGAAAATTACTAGTTTCCTAGGTTTGGGGTGGAAGCTTTGGGATTTGGAATAATGGAGATAATAAATGATGTTTGAACATTAGAATGGCATAAATATTTAATAAAGGAGCTAAATAAATATATACAAGTGAAAATCAAAGTGGCATTTGATCATGAAGACACATGGAGGAAGTGGGACCCACATATGGCTAGATTTCCCCACTACACTTGGCATCATTCTCTCACCAATTCGAATTCAAGGTGAATGGTAACATACTTGGGGGATTCCAAAAGGTATTATTCATTGCATGACTCATCCAAGGTCGAAATATAGAGTAAGAGTAACTCCCATGGAAGAGGAAGAGGCAATTTGGAGCTAGTGAGACACTTGGGCTAGATTCCCTAGCTCTATGACAACAATGATGAAGATGCTATGACACCTATGACACAAATCAGACCTGAAGGCTGACATATGACATATATGACATGTCAGGGATAAAAATAGACTCCAAGAGGGCGCTCAAGGGTGTTAGGGCAGCTAAGATGCTTCCACATGTAACTTGGTGGAAGTGGGAGACTAGGAATTGTTGTACAAGTGGTGTTCTTTGGAATATCTTCCCAACTTGAGTTGGCATAAGTCTCTTGGAAGGAATTCGACCCATGGAGGACATTAGAAGTTTATAAATGTCAATAACAAAGAATGAAACCAGCTTTTGATCATTTGTAGAATTTGCAATTGCATTTGTGAAGAGGGAGAGCTAGTGGATGACTAGTTTCTTGCCTTAGCCAATTTCGAGGGTGAAAGATTCCCATCCAAGTTGGCAATTGGAAAGGCCATTCAGACCTTTCATTTGGAGCTTTAATGGAGTCTTTGTTTTCAGGTGTAAGCTACAGGGCAGCTCATGGTTTCTTCTATTGCAGCTCGCTCCTTCAACCATTTCCAGTTTTGATGGCATATTCTTGATCCTTGAGGGAGGGCGTTTTTGGTGAGCTATTGTACTCTTTGGGGGAGCTTCTAATGCTCCATTTCTTTTGTAATATGAATTAAATACTCTGTTCTTCATCTCCAAAAAGTTTCAGGTCGAAATTCCAAGTAGAAATGTATAAATCTCATTTTTAATGGAAGAACAATGTCATTTCCCCACTACCTTGTTGTGAGCCAATGTATTGATGATGATTTCGAATGAATGGATGATTCTATGATATATTTGTGATAAATATACTTCCATGGTTGTCTTATGCAAGTTTCGTGTACTGTACTTGAGCATTTGAAGCATTTTCACTCAGTTTAATTGCATTGGGAGAAGAAATAGTGCCATTTCCCCAAGGGTCGAATTGGGGATTTTTGCAGTTGAATGGGAGAGGATGAGAACAGTTGTAATAAACCATTAATGGTGCATATGAGAACTTAATAACATACTTAACACATTACATACCTCTGTTCATAAATTTGAGTGGGTTTGGAGGCATTTGGGAAGCCATTTTCAGTACTTAGCTTAGGGGGATTTGAACCCCAAATTACTAGTAAAATTGCATACTTGGTCCAGAATCTTAATAGAGTTTTCAGAGGTCTTTTGGTGGCCATATGTTATTCCTGAACATCATATTCAATTCCTAATATCATTCATAAACCTTCCTTGAATATTTGAAGGCATTTGGAGTCAATTTGAGGCTTAGAGACCAATACTAGTCAAAGGGAAATCACTAGTAAAGTTACCTACATTGACCAGAATTGAAAGAGTATTTGCAGAAGTGTTTTAAAGGTACAAAGGCATCCCTGGAACACATATTTATGTTCTAATATCATTCATATACCTTCTCAGAATATTTGGGATCATTTGGAGCAAATTTGGGACCTAGAGATCAAAACTAGTCAAAGGTCGAACCAAGGAAAAAAGTGAAAAATTGCAATTTTAATAAAATTCCTAATAAGGGACATTACAGTGGTATCAGAGCATGGTCCTTGCACCTGTGTATTAGGTACATACATTCAATAATAATTGGAATCCATGTCTTACTATTATGATGAATCCTATGAGTACAATTCTTATGAGGAATATGCAGATGCTTATGAGCAATATGAAGCAGAATGTGAATGGTATGAGGAAGAGGTGCCATCATGCAACACTTCTTACAATTTCAAGAGAAATGAAGATTATTCTTATGACTTTAGATCTGATGAAAATGAGTGTGTCACACCAACCAAGGATAATTCTATGAGTGAGTTCCAAAGATGGAGAGCAAAATATAAAACCTTGCCCCAACAATATCAAAAATATCAAGAATATCTTGCTTTTAGCAAAAATACACAAAATGCCATGTCTTTTGAGTACTATGCTGAACATGTTTTTGAAAATAGGCCCAAAAATGAAGATGTGGAGTTAGTGAAGAAAGGTTTATGCCCTTCTTGTAAAAACCCTTGGAGTGAGTATCATATATGTGTGCATGAAATGATGTCCTCCTTGAGGAGAGCTTTTGAGATTTATTCAAGAAGAGATTCCAAATATATTGATCCTAAGGAAAACAAGGGGCAAAATGCATCAGCTTGCTTTAAGGAGCAAAAGGAAGATACATCACAAGAGCATGAAGAATATTCTATTGAAAATAGGGAAGATCATTTCGAGACACCTTCTAGCTTAGACATGAACCAAAGAGCATCTACTGATGGATGCTTAAACTATGAAGGAGTACCTACTGATGGGTGCTCACACCTCTATGTTGGTGACATAGAGATCACTTTTGAAAGTGTTGCTGCAAGCCCAAGTTCCATTAAGAATTATAATGAAGACCTTGTAGCAGTTGAAGAAGAACCAAGATCAACTTCCCCATCACCACTTGAGCTTCATGAAGTTGGTCCAAGCAAAATTGAAGAAGATGAGGAGGTTCATTTGCAAGAGCCTCATTTTCTTGAAGGGTCCTTAAAGATGAATGAAAAGAAGATCCAAGAGTCCCTCAGCATTCTCCATGACACTCAAGCATTGGTGTCAAATTCTTGTTGGAGAGCTACTTCATTGGAGGAAAAGTCCTTCATTGAAGACATGGAGAAGATTCAAAGAACAATGTGCCACATCAAAGGTAATTTCATGTCTTTGCTTTTTGATAGAAACCATTTGTTTGAGCTTAATGAATTGTTACATGATGCATACTTGAAGAATAATGAGGATATTCATAAGCTCACAATTCAAAATGAGCAACTTCTTGAAAAGTTGCAAGATACTTGTTTTTCCTCCTATGTTTCAGATTGTCAAATGGTAGATTGTTTGGAGGATTCTCATGACATGGTGGATCATGAGAAATGTGAAAATTTGAATGTGATTAATGTGTTTGAAGATGAACTTGAAGATATCCAAACACTTGATGTGGTGGAAGAGGAACTTGAATTGTCTCTTGATGAAGGTTATGCAATTTTTAAAGAAGAGCATGATTCCTCTACATTGGAACCAATCTATGACAAGGGTTTCACACTTTTGAAGGAGCTGCATGATACTACCCATATGGATCCTTCCCATGATGAAACTTCTGCACTTTTTTATCATTTGGGTAAGTTAGTTCATTATCCTACATCCTACAATTCCATGTTTTGCAGCATTAGTCTCAATGAAGTATGGGTGAAAGGGTTCTTTTTGATGGTGCCACATGAGGAGTATGGAACTCCTAGATTTAACTTTTATGATGACATGGTTGGAGCACATTCTTATTCACATTTGCAGCAGCATCCTTTGTTACTTTATGATGATGCACATCTACACGAATGCACCTATGATATGCATTTGAGTCACTTGAAGAATCATGGTTTTTCTTGCTCAACACTTGATTCATTTGATGTTGGAGGAACTTCATCCAACACTTGGGTGAATAGATTTATGATTGGAGAACATTTTTGTTGCAAGACACATACTTTGTTATATCTTTATGACTCTCACATTCAAGGATGTATGGGTGAGACTTCTTTGAGTCATTTGAAGTCTCCTTGTTTTTTCTGCTCATTATTTGGTTCAGATTTTAGTGGAGATTCTTCATTCACTTCTTGGATGAAAGAATACATGGTTGAATATTTTGATGCATATCACATCCTTTTGGAGCAGCATTATAGGACATGGGATCCTCACCTATGTCATTGGAGCAGATTTGATTGGTCACTTGAAGCTTGTATGCACTTGGAAAATGGTGGTCTACTTGCTTGGAGGTATAAGAACTTTCATGACTCTTTGATGAAGCATATCCTTGATGTACATTTTCATTATGTTGTTATGTACTTTGATGATATATATTTGGTACTCATGATGTTTGGAAGGATGCATACAAGAAAATGGGATCCAGGAATCCTCTTAACTAATGGTGTGGGTTGGAGAGCACTCTTAATTATTGGGGTGCAATACAAGCAATGGGACCCTGGAATAATTTTTATCTCATTGGTTTCAAATTTTTGGGGAAACAAGCAGTATGGGAGATGGATTTCCCCACTTAATAAAGTGATTTTTATCAGAGTAGTGCAGCAGCAAGCATGGTGGTTCCTCTCTAAAATCTTCATGGAAACTCAAAGAGTCAAGGTTAGGAATTCAATGGCAACTTCAAAGAATTATACAGAAAGCAGGTTCTTCAACACCCATGTTTAAAATTGCTTGAGGACAAGCAATATTGGGAAGGGAGGATTTGTCATGTCCCAAAATTGGCATTGGGTCACAATGGCCTAATCACATTGGCCCTATTCATTAGAGTTTGTCAAATTGATGCTAAAGGTCAAATAATTGCCAAGGAGGAAAATTACTAGTTTCCTAGGTTTGGGGTGGAAGCTTTGGGATTCGGAATAATGGGGATAATAAATGATGTTTGAACATTAGAATGGCATAAATATTTAATAAAGGAGCTAAATAAATATATACAAGTGAAAATCAAAGTGGCATTTGATCATGAAGACACATGGAGGAAGTGGGACCCACATATGGCTAGATTTCCCCACTACACTTGGCATCATTCTCTCACCAATTCGAATTCAAGGTGAATGGTAACATACTTGGGGGATTCCAAAAGGTATTATTCATTGCATGACTCATCCAAGGTCGAAATATAGAGTAAGAGTAACTCCCATGGAAGAGGAAGAGGCAATTTGGAGCTAGTGAGACACTTGGGCTAGATTCCCTAGCTCTATGACAACAATGATGAAGATGCTATGACACCTATGACATAAATCAGACCTGAAGGCTGACATATGACATATATGACATGTCAGGGCTAAAAATAGACTCCAAGAGGGCGCTCAAGGGTGTTAGGGCAGCTAAGATGCTTCCACATGTAACTTGGTGGAAGTGGGAGACTAGGAATTGTTGTACAAGTGGTGTTCTTTGGAATATCTTCCCAACTTGAGTTGGCATAAGTCTCTTGGAAGGAATTCGACCCATGGAGGACATTAGAAGTTTATAAATGTCAATAACAAAGAATGAAACCAGCTTTTGATCATTTGTAGAATTTGCAATTGCATTTGTGAAGAGGGAGAGCTAGTGGATGACTAGTTTCTTGCCTTAGCCAATTTCGAGGGTGAAAGATTCCCATCCAAGTTGGCAATTGGAAAGGCCATTCAGACCTTTCATTTGGAGCTTTAATGGAGTCTTTGTTTTCAGGTGTAAGCTACAGGGCAGCTCATGGTTTCTTCTATTGCAGCTCGCTCCTTCAACCATTTCCAGTTTTGATGGCATATTCTTGATCCTTGAGGGAGGGCGTTTTTGGTGAGCTATTGTACTCTTTGGGGGAGCTTCTAATGCCCCATTTCTTTTGTAATATGAATTAAATACTCTGTTCTTCATCTCCAAAAAGTTTCAGGTCGAAATTCCAAGTAGAAATGTATAAATCTCATTTTTAATGGAAGAACAATGTCATTTCCCCACTACCTTGTTGTGAGCCAATGTATTGATGATGATTTCGAATGAATGGATGATTCTATGATATATTTGTGATAAATATACTTCCATGGTTGTCTTATGCAAGTTTCGTGTACTGTACTTGAGCATTTGAAGCATTTTCACTCAGTTTAATTGCATTGGGAGAAGAAATAGTGCCATTTCCCCAAGGGTCGAATTGGGGATTTTTGCAGTTGAATGGGAGAGGATGAGAACAGTTGTAATAAACCATTAATGGTGCATATGAGAAATTAATAACATACTTAACACATTACATACCTCTGTTCATAAATTTGAGTGGGTTTGGAGGCATTTGGGAAGCCATTTTCAGTACTTACCTTAGGGGGATTTGAACCCCAAATTACTAGTAAAATTGCATACTTGGTCCAGAATCTTAATAGAGTTTTCAGAGGTCTTTTGGTGGCCATATGTTATCCCTGAACATCATATTCAATTCCTAATATCATTCATAAACCTTCCTTGAATATTTGAAGGCATTTGGAGTCAATTTGAGGCTTAGAGACCAATACTAGTCAAAGGGAAATCACTAGTAAAGTTACCTACATTGACCAGAATTGAAAGAGTATTTGCAGAAGTGTTTTAAAGGTACAAAGGCATCCCTGGAACACATATTTATGTTCTAATATCATTCATATACCTTCTCAGAATATTTGGGATCATTTGGAGCAAATTTGGGACCTAGAGATCAAAACTAGTCAAAGGTCGAACCAAGGAAAAAAGTGGAAAATTGCAATTTTAATAAAATTCCTAATAAGGGACATTACAGTGGTATCAGAGCATGGTCCTTGCACCTGTGTATTAGGTACATACATTCAATAATAATTGGAATCCATGTCTTACTATTATGATGAATCCTATGAGTACAATTCTTATGAGGAATATGCAGATGCTTATGAGCAATATGAAGCAGAATGTGAATGGTATGAGGAAGAGGTGCCATCATGCAACACTTCTTACAATTTCAAGAGAAATGAAGATTATTCTTATGACTTTAGATCTGATGAAAATGAGTGTGTCACACCAACCAAGGATAATTCTATGAGTGAGTTCCAAAGATGGAGAGCAAAATATAAAACCTTGCCCCAACAATATCAAAAATATCAAGAATATCTTGCTTTTAGCAAAAATACACAAAATGCCATGTCTTTTGAGTACTATGCTGAACATGTTTTTGAAAATAGGCCCAAAAATGAAGATGTGGAGTTAGTGAAGAAAGGTTTATGCCCTTCTTGTAAAAAACCCTTGGAGTGAGTATCATATATGTGTGCATGAAATGATGTCCTCCTTGAGGAGAGCTTTTGAGATTTATTCAAGAAGAGATTCCAAATATATTGATCCTAAGGAAAACAAGGGGCAAAATGCATCAGCTTGCTTTAAGGAGCAAAAGGAAGATACATCACAAGAGCATGAAGAATATTCTATTGAAAATAGGGAAGATCATTTCGAGACACCTTCTAGCTTAGACATGAACCAAAGAGCATCTACTGATGGATGCTTAAACTATGAAGGAGTACCTACTGATGGGTGCTCACACCTCTATGTTGGTGACATAGAGATCACTTTTGAAAGTGTTGCTGCAAGCCCAAGTTCCATTAAGAATTATAATGAAGACCTTGTAGCAGTTGAAGAAGAACCAAGATCAACTTCCCCATCACCACTTGAGCTTCATGAAGTTGGTCCAAGCAAAATTGAAGAAGATGAGGAGGTTCATTTGCAAGAGCCTCATTTTCTTGAAGGGTCCTTAAAGATGAATGAAAAGAAGATCCAAGAGTCCCTCAGCATTCTCCATGACACTCAAGCATTGGTGTCAAATTCTTGTTGGAGAGCTACTTCATTGGAGGAAAATTCCTTCATTGAAGACATGGAGAAGATTCAAAGAACAATGTGCCACATCAAAGGTAATTTCATGTCTTTGCTTTTTGATAGAAACCATTTGTTTGAGCTTAATGAATTGTTACATGATGCATACTTGAAGAATAATGAGGATATTCATAAGCTCACAATTCAAAATGAGCAACTTCTTGAAAAGTTGCAAGATACTTGTTTTTCCTCCTATGTTTCAGATTGTCAAATGGTAGATTGTTTGGAGGATTCTCATGACATGGTGGATCATGAGAAATGTGAAAATTTGAATGTGATTAATGTGTTTGAAGATGAACTTGAAGATATCCAAACACTTGATGTGGTGGAAGAGGAACTTGAATTGTCTCTTGATGAAGGTTATGCAATTTTTAAAGAAGAGCATGATTCCTCTACATTGGAACCAATCTATGACAAGGGTTTCACACTTTTGAAGGAGCTGCATGATACTACCCATATGGATCCTTCCCATGATGAAACTTCTGCACTTTTTTATCATTTGGGTAAGTTAGTTCATTATCCTACATCCTACAATTCCATGTTTTGCAGCATTAGTCTCAATGAAGTATGGGTGAAAGGGTTCTTTTTGATGGTGCCACATGAGGAGTATGGAACTCCTAGATTTAACTTTTATGATGACATGGTTGGAGCACATTCTTATTCACATTTGCAGCAGCATCCTTTGTTACTTTATGATGATGCACATCTACACGAATGCACCTATGATATGCATTTGAGTCACTTGAAGAATCATGGTTTTTCTTGCTCAACACTTGATTCATTTGATGTTGGAGGAACTTCATCCAACACTTGGGTGAATAGATTTATGATTGGAGAACATTTTTGTTGCAAGACACATACTTTGTTATATCTTTATGACTCTCACATTCAAGGATGTATGGGTGAGACTTCTTTGAGTCATTTGAAGTCTCCTTGTTTTTTCTGCTCATTATTTGGTTCAGATTTTAGTGGAGATTCTTCATTCACTTCTTGGATGAAAGAATACATGGTTGAATATTTTGATGCATATCACATCCTTTTGGAGCAGCATTATAGGACATGGGATCCTCACCTATGTCATTGGAGCAGATTTGATTGGTCACTTGAAGCTTGTATGCACTTGGAAAATGGTGGTCTACTTGCTTGGAGGTATAAGAACTTTCATGACTCTTTGATGAAGCATATCCTTGATGTACATTTTCATTATGTTGTTATGTACTTTGATGATATATATTTGGTACTCATGATGTTTGGAAGGATGCATACAAGAAAATGGGATCCAGGAATCCTCTTAACTAATGGTGTGGGTTGGAGAGCACTCTTAATTATTGGGGTGCAATACAAGCAATGGGACCCTGGAATAATTTTTATCTCATTGGTTTCAAATTTTTGGGGAAACAAGCAGTATGGGAGATGGATTTCCCCACTTAATAAAGTGATTTTTATCAGAGTAGTGCAGCAGCAAGCATGGTGGTTCCTCTCTAAATCTTCATGGAAACTCAAAGAGTCAAGGTTAGGAATTCAATGGCAACTTCAAAGAATTATACAGAAAGCAGGTTCTTCAACACCCATGTTTAAAATTGCTTGAGGACAAGCAATATTGGGAAGGGAGGATTTGTCATGTCCCAAAATTGGCATTGGGTCACAATGGCCTAATCACATTGGCCCTATTCATTAGAGTTTGTCAAATTGATGCTAAAGGTCAAATAATTGCCAAGGAGGAAAATTACTAGTTTCCTAGGTTTGGGGTGGAAGCTTTGGGATTTGGAATAATGGGGATAATAAATGATGTTTGAACATTAGAATGGCATAAATATTTAATAAAGGAGCTAAATAAATATATACAAGTGAAAATCAAAGTGGCATTTGATCATGAAGACACATGGAGGAAGTGGGACCCACATATGGCTAGATTTCCCCACTACACTTGGCATCATTCTCTCACCAATTCGAATTCAAGGTGAATGGTAACATACTTGGGGGATTCCAAAAGGTATTATTCATTGCATGACTCATCCAAGGTCGAAATATAGAGTAAGAGTAACTCCCATGGAAGAGGAAGAGGCAATTTGGAGCTAGTGAGACACTTGGGCTAGATTCCCTAGCTCTATGACAACAATGATGAAGATGCTATGACACCTATGACATAAATCAGACCTGAAGGCTGACATATGACATATATGACATGTCAGGGCTAAAAATAGACTCCAAGAGGGCGCTCAAGGGTGTTAGGGCAGCTAAGATGCTTCCACATGTAACTTGGTGGAAGTGGGAGACTAGGAATTGTTGTACAAGTGGTGTTCTTTGGAATATCTTCCCAACTTGAGTTGGCATAAGTCTCTTGGAAGGAATTCGACCCATGGAGGACATTAGAAGTTTATAAATGTCAATAACAAAGAATGAAACCAGCTTTTGATCATTTGTAGAATTTGCAATTGCATTTGTGAAGAGGGAGAGCTAGTGGATGACTAGTTTCTTGCCTTAGCCAATTTCGAGGGTGAAAGATTCCCATCCAAGTTGGCAATTGGAAAGGCCATTCAGACCTTTCATTTGGAGCTTTAATGGAGTCTTTGTTTTCAGGTGTAAGCTACAGGGCAGCTCATGGTTTCTTCTATTGCAGCTCGCTCCTTCAACCATTTCCAGTTTTGATGGCATATTCTTGATCCTTGAGGGAGGGCGTTTTTGGTGAGCTATTGTACTCTTTGGGGGAGCTTCTAATGCCCCATTTCTTTTGTAATATGAATTAAATACTCTGTTCTTCATCTCCAAAAAGTTTCAGGTCGAAATTCCAAGTAGAAATGTATAAATCTCATTTTTAATGGAAGAACAATGTCATTTCCCCACTACCTTGTTGTGAGCCAATGTATTGATGATGATTTCGAATGAATGGATGATTCTATGATATATTTGTGATAAATATACTTCCATGGTTGTCTTATGCAAGTTTCGTGTACTGTACTTGAGCATTTTGAAGCATTTTCACTCAGTTTAATTGCATTGGGAGAAGAAATAGTGCCATTTCCCCAAGGGTCGAATTGGGGATTTTTGCAGTTGAATGGGAGAGGATGAGAACAGTTGTAATAAACCATTAATGGTGCATATGAGAAATTAATAACATACTTAACACATTACATACCTCTGTTCATAAATTTGAGTGGGTTTGGAGGCATTTGGGAAGCCATTTTCAGTACTTACCTTAGGGGGATTTGAACCCCAAATTACTAGTAAAATTGCATACTTGGTCCAGAATCTTAATAGAGTTTTCAGAGGTCTTTTGGTGGCCATATGTTATCCCTGAACATCATATTCAATTCCTAATATCATTCATAAACCTTCCTTGAATATTTGAAGGCATTTGGAGTCAATTTGAGGCTTAGAGACCAATACTAGTCAAAGGGAAATCACTAGTAAAGTTACCTACATTGACCAGAATTGAAAGAGTATTTGCAGAAGTGTTTTAAAGGTACAAAGGCATCCCTGGAACACATATTTATGTTCTAATATCATTCATATACCTTCTCAGAATATTTGGGATCATTTGGAGCAAATTTGGGACCTAGAGATCAAAACTAGTCAAAGGTCGAACCAAGGAAAAAAGTGGAAAATTGCAATTTTAATAAAATTCCTAATAAGGGACATTACAGTGGTATCAGAGCATGGTCCTTGCACCTGTGTATTAGGTACATACATTCAATAATAATTGGAATCCATGTCTTACTATTATGATGAATCCTATGAGTACAATTCTTATGAGGAATATGCAGATGCTTATGAGCAATATGAAGCAGAATGTGAATGGTATGAGGAAGAGGTGCCATCATGCAACACTTCTTACAATTTCAAGAGAAATGAAGATTATTCTTATGACTTTAGATCTGATGAAAATGAGTGTGTCACACCAACCAAGGATAATTCTATGAGTGAGTTCCAAAGATGGAGAGCAAAATATAAAACCTTGCCCCAACAATATCAAAAATATCAAGAATATCTTGCTTTTAGCAAAAATACACAAAATGCCATGTCTTTTGAGTACTATGCTGAACATGTTTTTGAAAATAGGCCCAAAAATGAAGATGTGGAGTTAGTGAAGAAAGGTTTATGCCCTTCTTGTAAAAACCCTTGGAGTGAGTATCATATATGTGTGCATGAAATGATGTCCTCCTTGAGGAGAGCTTTTGAGATTTATTCAAGAAGAGATTCCAAATATATTGATCCTAAGGAAAACAAGGGGCAAAATGCATCAGCTTGCTTTAAGGAGCAAAAGGAAGATACATCACAAGAGCATGAAGAATATTCTATTGAAAATAGGGAAGATCATTTCGAGACACCTTCTAGCTTAGACATGAACCAAAGAGCATCTACTGATGGATGCTTAAACTATGAAGGAGGTACCTACTGATGGGTGCTCACACCTCTATGTTGGTGACATAGAGATCACTTTTGAAAGTGTTGCTGCAAGCCCAAGTTCCATTAAGAATTATAATGAAGACCTTGTAGCAGTTGAAGAAGAACCAAGATCAACTTCCCCATCACCACTTGAGCTTCATGAAGTTGGTCCAAGCAAAATTGAAGAAGATGAGGAGGTTCATTTGCAAGAGCCTCATTTTCTTGAAGGGTCCTTAAAGATGAATGAAAAGAAGATCCAAGAGTCCCTCAGCATTCTCCATGACACTCAAGCATTGGTGTCAAATTCTTGTTGGAGAGCTACTTCATTGGAGGAAAATTCCTTCATTGAAGACATGGAGAAGATTCAAAGAACAATGTGCCACATCAAAGGTAATTTCATGTCTTTGCTTTTTGATAGAAACCATTTGTTTGAGCTTAATGAATTGTTACATGATGCATACTTGAAGAATAATGAGGATATTCATAAGCTCACAATTCAAAATGAGCAACTTCTTGAAAAGTTGCAAGATACTTGTTTTTCCTCCTATGTTTCAGATTGTCAAATGGTAGATTGTTTGGAGGATTCTCATGACATGGTGGATCATGAGAAATGTGAAAATTTGAATGTGATTAATGTGTTTGAAGATGAACTTGAAGATATCCAAACACTTGATGTGG